>BQNB010003656.1:0-113211 GCA_026074375.1 Tanacetum coccineum | reverse complement strand
TTGGTCAAAGATTTGCTTACTACTAATGTTGATCAGATTCATGCTCACTTGAAACAACATGAACGACATGCAAATGAAGTTCGATTTATGCATGAACGTAGCTCCGATTCTCTTGCCTTAGTTGCATCTCACCAAATGACACGGTCTCCTTATCAATCTCATCAGCACTCTTACCAGAACTCTCAACAATAACAATTTGTCTCACCTCATCAATCT
This sequence comes from Tanacetum coccineum, assembly GCA_026074375.1. Classification (NCBI taxonomy): domain Eukaryota; kingdom Viridiplantae; phylum Streptophyta; class Magnoliopsida; order Asterales; family Asteraceae; genus Tanacetum; species Tanacetum coccineum. Next base: position 112,995 of record BQNB010003656.1, on the reverse strand, counting down.
TTACAGTATGGATCACCTTTTGAATCTCAACAATACTCAATCAATCACCAATACCTCATTCAATCACCTATCCCCCCAAAAATTATCAAACCTCAGTTCACCACAACGTTTTCTCTCCATCATCATCCATTCCTCAAATTGAATACTCTCCCACAGTCAACCAACAATCTGAATTTTCCTAATTAGACTCCGGTCTGACCATACCAGTTTTCAAGTACGGTGATGATCCAATTGATGCCATCAATCATGTCATGTCATTCTTGTCTGTTGTAGTCACTTCCCACTATCTTACTACGAATAACCAGCTGAGGAACTCGTCAAACCCAAGGAAACAAGCCACCATTAATAATAAAAGAGTAACCAAACAACCAATACAGGGAGACAAATTTCTTATGCTGCGGGTACTACAAGAACTTTCACTCCAGGAGCAAATGGGAGTAACTCAGGGAAACAGAGGATTGTTACGTGTTACAACTACAAAGGGGAATGACACATGTCCAAACAATGCACTCAGAAAGGAAACGGGATGATTCATGGTTTAAAGATAAAGTGTTGTTGGTTCAAGCTTAAGTAAGTGGACAAATTCTACATGAGGAGGAACTTGCATTTTTGGCAGATCCAGGAATTCCAGAAGCTCAAGCCACTTAGACTGTCATCACTCACACCAATGGCTGCTTATCAAGCTGATGATCATAGATGCATTGACTCTACTGTGATGAACTCAATTAGGCCAAGTTGCTTCATGGCGAACTTTATTCTATCATGGATCATATGCTCTTTCTGAGGTACACAATCATGATAATGTGAATAATAATATGATTAATCAAGTTGTGCAGGCGATGCAGTCTTCTGAACAGTCGAATGTTGTAAACCATTCAGAGAGTGAAATACCCAGTGATAGCAATATCGTTCCTTATTCTCAGTATCTGATTGAATCACAACAGCCAGCCGTTCAGAATTCTAACTCTTTTGCACAACAAGATGCACTGATATTATCTGTGATTGAACAACTAAGAACCCAGTTGCTAATTGTACCAGAATGAAATCTAGAAAATAAAAGTGTCCATGATACGTTAACTGTCTGAGCTTGAAGATTAAGGAAACAAGTTTAAATTGTTGATATGAAGGACAAAAAAGGTTGATTTAAGAAGTAATGATAACGTTTCAGATTCATGTGCATAGTCTGTAGAGATTGATCATCTTAAACAAACTCTTTCTGAACATTTAAAAGAAAAAGATTCTTTAATGCAAACAGTTTCTCTTCTCAAAGATGGTTTTAAGAAAGAAGAATCTAGGAACATAGATAGAGAGATTGCTTTAGAAAAGAGATAATACAGCTTATTAATATTGTTTTTAAAAGAGAAACAATCCGACACAAATGTTCACTTGTTGCGAAACCTCAATTTTTCTATGATTCATACACTAAACAAGCTTCAGGTTTTCAAAATCTTTCTATCTGAAGAGAGCTCAGCAGTTGGCAAAGCTATATGTTGGTGATATTATTGAGAAAACTAATCCCATTGTGATTCCTGACTCTGAAGAGACCTTGTTGCTTGCGGAAGAGAGTCATTCAAAAATGCTTTTAAGATAAAAGGATCCCATAATGTTAGAAAAGAAAGTTAATACAACACCAGTCGATTATGCTGCTCTTAACCAACTTTATAAAGATTTTGAAACACGCTTTATTCCACAAACTAAATTATCTACAGAACAAGCCTTTTGGTCTCAGAATTCAGGGAATTCTCCGGAACCCATTCTTTCTAGTAGACCCACCGTAGTTGAGGTTCCAAAAGAACTTCCTAAAGTCAGCATGGTGAATACAAGTTTGAAGAAACTTAAACACCATCTTGCTGGTTTTGACGTGGTTGTCAAAGAAAGAACTACACCCACAACTATCACTGAGGGTTAGTGGGAGTTCGAACATACAAAAGCTTGTTTTAGGGATGAAATAATTCCATTTGTAAAAGATCTGAAGGACTTGTTTAACACATTCAATCAATATTTGGTTGATGAACTTTCAGAAGTCCAAAATGTCTTTCATCAAATGGAACAGGCTGTGGAACAACATCGTTTAGAGTCCAAAACATTTAAGGTTAAAATGAATCAAGTTTTGAACAAAAATGAACGACTCTTGGAACAAGTGTTGAGCAAAGATATTGTAAACATAATTGTGAATTCTTCTGTGGATAATTCTGATGTGAATGTACGTGAATGTGAAAAGTGTCTCCAACTTGAGACTGAGCTTCAAACGGATTTCGTTGAAAAAGAGATTTACGATAAACTGTTCAAAAGTTTTACCACTCTTGAAAAACATTGCATCTCTTTAGAAGTTGATACTCAACTTAATCAGGAAATTTTTCAAAGGGACAATTCTGTTTCAAATCAAAGTGCTCCAAGTTTTGATCAATTGTTTGAATTAAATGAATTGAAAGCTCTAAGTGGGAAAATGAATGAGGATAAGATTAAACAGGAATTAGAGGAGATTGAAACAATTAATATTGAATTGGATCATAGGGTGACAAAGCTTATTGCTGAGAATGAGCATTTGAAACAGACCTATAAGCAACTTTATGACTCGATTAAACCAGCACGTATTCGATCAAAAGAACAATGTGATGATTTAATTAATCAAGTCAATATAAAGTCTGTGGAAATCTCTGATTTAAATGCTCGTCTTCAGGAAAAAGTTTTGGTAATTACAGCTCTCAAGAATGATTTAAGAAAACTTAAAGGAAAAGATTTAGCTGATAATGCTGTTACAAAACACACTATTGATCCAGAGATGCTTAAGATCGATGTGGAATATTTGAACCCTAGATTGTTGAACAATAGGTCAGTTCACTCTAATTACATTAAGCACACTCAGGAAGAAGCTGCGACTCTTAGGGAAATAGTGGAACAAGGAAAATCACAAAATCCTTTAAATACTTCCTTAGACTCTGCTTGTAAGTATACAAAACAAATTCAGGAGTTGCTTGTATTAATTGGACAAACCTGCCCTCGCTTCAATAATTCAAGTGAAAAATTAGTGGCTGTGACCCCAAAGATCAAGGACAAAAGAGTTAGATTTACTGAGCCCGTCACATCATCAGGATACACAATCACCAAAATAGCCTACACATCAAACATAGTCTCTAACAAACCTATGTTGTCTTCTACAGGAGTAAAACCGTCTACTAGTGCTAGCGGATCACAGCCTTCAGGCAATACAAAGAAAGATAAGATTCGACAAACACCAAGTAGTACTCAGAAGAATAAAGTAGAAGCCCACCCTAGGAAAGTTAAGTCTAGTTTGAAAAATAAAGATTGTGTTGGAACTGCTCATGTGCAGCATTCCAAGAGTAATGCGAATTCTGAACTTAAATGTGTTAAGTGTAATGGTTGCATGCTTTCTGATAATCATGATTTGTGTGTTCTTGATTTTATCAATAATGTGAATGCTCGTAATAAATCTAAATCTGTTAAGAAAAGTTCAAAGAGAAAAGTTTGGAAACCAACAGGAAAGGTGTTTACAAATATTGGATACATCTGGAGACCTACTGGTCGAACCTTCACTATAGTAGGAAATGCGTGCCCTTTAACTAGGATTACCACAACTACTGAAGTGCCCCTTAGGAAACCAACTGCTCTAGATAATGAAACATCTAAACCTGTTGTAACATTGGTTTACTCACGGAAACCTAGGAAATCTAAAACTAATGTTCCTGTTAGCAAATCTAAGGTTCTTAAATCTGTATCTGCTAACAAAAAGGAACCCAGTCAATCTTGGGGATCCATAGTTTCTGATGTTCCATCTTCCTCTCTTGATGAATGCAGGTCGTCCAAATTGTTCTCTGGTATTTGGACTCCGGCTGCTCCAAGCATATGACTGAAGATCGCTCTCAGCTCACCAATTTTGTCAATAAGTTTTTGGGTACAGTCAAATTCGGAAATGATCATGTGGCAAAGATATTGGGCGTTAATAAGATATTTGGTGATTATCAATTGGGAATGTTCCGATATCAAGGGATTACTACGTGGAAGGACTTGGACACACAAAAAAAAGACAACTGTATTCACCGTTAGGAAATTTTGTGATCCGACCTTAAAAGTTTGCTTTTTTGTCAACACACCTACTTCTTCCCTGCAATTAAAAAGGTGTTATGATTATTGACTGATCACAAGGCAACAATCGTATACTCTGTCTCTTCGGAGATAAATGCGTCCTCTCCTATATGTCTCTTTCAAGGCCTCAAAGACTAAATCCTTGGCTATTAGCACCGATGTCTGTCTCATCAAAACTTTGGTGCAATAAACATTAGCTAGACCATGTCTTGTTGATGTCGTCCTTAAGCTTAAGTTTAAGGGACCATTATGTATGGGGACATGTGCAATGGGCAAAATCAAGAAGAAACCCCACAAACCTAAATCTCAACACACCCACCATAGAAAAGACTCTATATTTTGCACATAAGATCTTGTGGACCAGATGCGTGTCCGCAAGTGTAATGGAAATGAAACATAAACAAATCCTTCGTCATGTCGATGATTATTCCGATTTACATACAAGATAAGTGCTAATGGTCAAAAGATAAGCTCTAAATTTTATCATCAAGTACTCAAGATTATCCAAGTTGGCTACTTAAAGTACCTGTCTGACGGAATCAGACAGATAATGGAACTGAATATGTTAATCAACCTTACGTGAATATTATGAGAAGGTTGGCATCTCTCATGAAACATCCATTGCTCGCTATCCATAGCAAAATGGTGTCGTTGAAAGACGTAATCGTACGCTAATAGAAGTTGCTCGCGACAATTTGAATTATGCAAAAGCTTCCTTATCTTATGGGCAAAGAATTGCTACCTGCATGTTACAACCCAAAATCATTATCCAACATAACGTCTTTTCAACACTGCAAAACACCATATGAGCTTTTACATGACAAACTTCCCGACTTATCTTTTTTCCATGTATTTGGTGCACTCTACTATCCGACAAATGAACGTGAAACTTGGTGAAGTTACAACCGAAGTCAGAATATTGGTATTTTCATTGGCTAGGCACCCACAAAGAAAGCATTCTTGAATTTACAACAGACGTAACCATACTTAAGGTCAAAAGATGAAGCTCCAGATTTCATAATCAAGTTTCTCAAGATGATCCAAGTGCGGCTTAAAGTGCATGTCTAAAGAATCAGAACAAATAATGGAACTGAATTTGTTAATCAAACTTTATGTGAATATTATAAGAAGGTTGGCATCTCTCATGAAACATCTGTTACTCGCTCTCCACAACAAAATGGTGTCATTAAAAGATGGAATCGTACGCTAATTGAAGTTGCCCGCACAATGTTGATTTACGCAAAAGCTCTATTATTCTTATGGGCAGAAGCAGTTGCTGCCGCATGTTACATCCAAAGTCGTTCCATCATACGTCTTCGTCACGGCAAAACACCAAATGATATTTTACATGACAAATCTCCCGACTTATCATTTTTCTACGTATTTGGTGCACTCTGTTATCCGACAAATGATAGTAAGAACTTGGGTAAGTTACAACCAAAAGATGATATTGGTATTTTCATTGGCTATGCACCCACAAAGAAAGCATTTCGAATTTACAACCGACGTACCAGACGAATCATTAAGACAATTCATGTAGATTTTGATGAACTGACTGCGATGGCTTCTGAACACAGCAGTTCAAGACCCGCACTTCACGAAATGACTCCTGCAACAATAAGTTTAGGACTCGTGCCAAACCATCCTCCTTCAACACCGTTTGCACCACCTTCAAGAACTGATTGGGATATTTTGTTTCAACCGCTGTTTGATGAATTACTCACTCCTCCACCTAGTATTGATCACTCAGCCCCTGAAGTCATTGCTCCAATTGCTGAAGTAGCTGCTTCAGAACCTGCTGCATCAACCGGTTCACCTTCCTCAATAACAATTGACCAAGATGCACCATCACCTAGTAACTCTCAAACAACACCCGAAACTCAATCTCCTATCATTCCTAAGGATGTTGAAGAAGACAATCATGACTTAGATGTTGCACACATGAATAACGATCTGTTCTTTGGTATTCCAATTCCAGAAAACGATTCTGAAGCATCTTCTTCTTCGGATGTTATTCCTACTGTTGTGCAAACTGCTGCTATAAACTCAGAACACGTTACCAAATGGACCAAGGATCATCCTTTAGACAACATCATTGGTGAACTTGAAAGACCTGTTTCCACAAGACTCCAACTCCATGAACAAGCCTTATTTTTTTATTATGATGCCTTTCTTACATCAGTTAAACCTAAGAACTATAAAGACACATTAACTCAAGCATGCTGGATTAAAGTAATGCAAGAAGAGCTTAATGAATTTGAATGTCTTGAAGTCTGGGAACTCATTCCTTGTCTAGATAAAGTGATGGTTATTACTTTAAAATGAATCTACAAGGTGAAACTTAATGAATTAGGAGGAATTCTAAAGAACAAGGCTTGTTTGGTTGCTCATGGTTACCATCAAGAAAAGGGAATTGACTTTGAGGAATCCTTTGCTCTAGTGGCTAGACTTGATGCTATTCGAATTTTCCTCGCATATGCTGCTCACATGAATATGATTGTCTATCAAATGAATGTAAAGACAACATTCTTGAACGACATTCTGCGCGAAGAAGTTTATGTCAGCCAACCAGACGGGTTTGTGGATCAAGACAATCTGAATCATGTGTATAAGCTTAAGAAGGCTCTCTATAGGTTGAAACAAGTTCCTCACGTGTGGTACGATCTATTGTCAAAGTTTTTGCTCTCTTAGGAATTCTCTAAAGGAACCGTGGATCCTACATTGTTCATCAGAAGACAAGGCAAAGATATACTCCTGGTATAAATCTATGTTGATGATATAATCTTTACGTCTACTACACCTGAACTATGTGATCAATTTTCAAAAATAATGTGTTCAAAGTTTAAGATATCGATGATGGGCAAAATATCATTTTTTTCTAGGACTACAGATTTCACAAAGTCCTAGAGGCATCTTTATTAACCAGTCTAAATATGCTCTAGAATCATTGAAAAAATACGGTATGAAATCTAGTGACCCAGTGAATACTCCAATGGTGGAGAAATCCAAACTGGATGAAGATACATAAGGGAAAGCCGTTGATCCTACACACTATCGTGGAATGATTGGAACCTTATGCATCTTACAACCAGTAGATTAGACCTTACATTTGTTGTATGCATGTGTGCCCGGTATCAGGCAAAGCCTACCGAAAAGCACTTACATGCTGTAAAAAGAATCTTTAAATACCTAAGAGGAACCGTTAATAGGGGACTCTGGTATCCAAAGGATTCTTCTATTGCTCTAACAGCTTATGCAGACGCTAATCACGCGGGTTGCCAAGATACTAGACAAAGTACATATAGATGTATGCAATTATTGGGAGATAGGCTTGTTAGCTGGTCATCAAAAAGGCAGAAAAGCGTTGCGATATCCAGTACGGAAGCTGAATATATTGCTTTGTCAGGCTGTTATGCTCAAGTCCTTTAGATGAGATCACAGCTTACCGACTATGGCATTGGATTCAATAAAATTCTAATGTACTGTGATAACAAAAGCGCCATTGCCTTATGCTGCGACAATGTTCAACATTATCGATCAAAACATATTGACATCAGATTCCATTTCATAAAAGAGCAAGTTGAGAACGGAGTAGTAGAGCTTTACTTTGTCAATACGGAGTATCAGCTGGCGGACATCTTCATTAAAGCACTTGGTAGAGAAAGAATTGAATTTCCGATCAACAAGCTGCGAATGCGGAGTTTTAAGCCGGAGACTCTGAAACAATTGGCAGATGAAGCTGAAGAATAGTGGTGGTACCTATTCAAATATCCTGTATAATATGTAAATATATTAAAAACCATAAAAACCAAAAAGATTTTTCATTTTCAAACTTTTATAAAAACAAAATACAAAAACATAAAATCTTTAAAACCAAAGAAAAAATTAAAAAATGAGAAAAATATAAAAAGAAGTAATAATGGCATGTCTTCTGAAAATCGATAACATTTACGGTCTTAGAAATGTCATTCAATAATTATACGAGGCTGTAAATGAAGTTCGAGCAGAAGTTCTAAATGTTTTCAAAACATGCCAAAAATGGCTTGCTATTATTTATGATAGCAACCCGGTCATCATCTTAAAGGCAAGTATTTCAAAAAGAAAACTTGACCTCATAACAAGAATTTATTCTCGGGCATGGTCTACTTAATAACCATGCAAAGGCTTGTGTTTACTTTACAACACAACCCGTACTTCCTATAACATCATAAGTGTACGTGTCAGTGCGCTTATGTGTTAAAAATAAGAGAAATCTTATTTCCTGGTGTTTAATTTTCAAAAATAAAACCTTAAGTCATCAGCAAATGCTTTTTCAAAGACATTCGACTTCTCAAACAACGTCTACAGCTCTTTAAATAGAAAACGGGTCATTGTTTGAGGGGGAGAAAATGTCAAATATCTTCTTCTTAATAATAATGTGATTAAAGGGAAAAAGGTTTTAAACAATAACGGAATATCATTCTTAAGGAAAGTTAATTAAGTTTATCTTATGTGTGCCTTATATGTTATGTGTTTAAGCCTTTAGGGAGTTGATGTGCAAATATAAGTTTTTAGGTATGCTAGTTAAAAACATTAGGGACTATTTGTGCCAATTGTTAAACTCTAATTGCCTAATAAAACTTATTAGTGAAAATTAAAAGAGTTAAGAAACTTGAAGGGGAAAATGTGTTAAAAAACAATAATTGTTTATAACATCACTCACCCCACCCGTTCCTTACTCACACAAACACACACTTAAGAAATATTTTCCTTCCCTCTCCCCACTCGAAATCGTCAAATCAATGTTCTCCATTTCAAGTGATTTTCAAGCCTAAGGTACAATTAAAAACTTGTTCTACACATCCTAATCATCTCACACCTTGAAGGAATAGCGATTTCATCCATTTTTGAGCTCGAAAACCCTAATTTTTGAATTAGGGTTTCTCAAAATCAAAAGTGTATAAATCTTCAAATTGTTTGAGGGGTTTTGATGCCATTGGGTAGAAGAATCGTTTAACTCAGTTTTCTAAATGGTTATCATATAAATGTGATTCGATCAATGTTAAGAGTGAAAATTTGGGTTTAAATGAAATATTGTAAAAAGGTTGTGGGTTTTGTGCTAGGAAACTAGTTTTGTTATCCTTGAATGTGTTTGAGTCCTTAAATCATACCCTTATTAGTAGAGAATCTTGAATGGTCTATGCGATTGTTGTTGTTTTTGTGGTAATGTCTGTGAAATAAAAGTGTACATGTTGTGCTTCTTTAAAAAAATGCCAAATGACACTATCTTGAAGTTGAATTCATGTTTTGTGAAATTTATGAGGTACCGATCAACTAGTTATGTTTTGGAACTGAACAACTTGTTCTCTTTAGGAACCAAACAACTAGTTATGCTTTGAGAACCGAACAACTAGTCTTTCCTTTGGAACCGAACAACTAATTTCTCATTGGAACCGAACAACTAGTTTTCTCTTTAGGAACCGAACAACTAGTTATGCTTTGAGAACCGAACAACTAGTCTTTTCTTTGGAACCGAACAACTAGTTTTCTCTTTGGAACCGAACAACTAGTTTTCTCTTTAGGAACCGAACAACTAGTTATGCTTTGAGAACCGAACAACTAGTTTGTCTTGAGGAACCGAACAACTAGTCTGTCTTCAGGAACCGAACAACTAGATTTATTAAGGAACCAAATAACTCGTTTTGTTAAGGAACCGAACAACTAGTTTTCATAAGGAAATTGAACAACAAGTCTGGTTAAGGAAACGAACAACTAGATTGGATAAGGAATCGAACAACTAGAATTATTAAGCAACCGAACAACTAGCTTTGTTTGGGAACCGAACAACTGGTTTTCATATTGGAACCGAACAACTAGTTTTTCTTTTAGAACCGAATAACTCGTTTTCCTTTGTGAACCAAACAACTAGTTTCTTTTCCCTTAGAAAAACAGTGTATCTTTCAAGACCAAAAACACTTAAGATCAAATTTCCAAATTAAAAGACGATTTAAAATCGTAATTAGGGAGTTAATTAAAATTGGTTAATTATTCACTCTAACCAAGTTGAGTTAGCGTAAGTTGTCATTTAAATGGAAAGATTTTAAAAAGTGCTAAAAGTCTTAGAGAACTCAATCCTTAAGAATTTTTCGCATCATGAATTATCTCAAAGTGCTCAATTGAAAGGCCTCTATAGTATTGTACAAACATAAACTGTATTGATACTTTCTTAGCAGAATTATGGATATCACAAGAGCTCAACAAAAGACTTTGGATGATGATTTAGTCGCTCCTGCTAACCGCCTTAAGATAGGCAAATGCAATTTCTGACTAAGCTCCAATCTCAATTCCAAGGAACCTACTCTTCAAGTGGTACTAGACGCCCTCAAACTCACTTCCTTCTACAAAGCGTTCGAGATCACGGCTGATGTACCAGAAATCTACATGCAAGAGTTCTGGGTCACTGCCTCCAGACATCATTCTTAACTTCGTTTTAAGATGAACGGCAAAATCCATACTGTTAACGTTGACAACTTCAGAGATATGCTTCATATTTTCCCTAAACTCCTAGGTCAGAAATTTGAAGATCCTCCTTTTGAAGAGGAAATTCTCTCTTTTATTGAAGAACTTGGACACACTGGTGAGATCAAGGTTTTATCTGATGTCAATGTTAATCACATGCATCAACCATGGAGATCATTTGCTGCCATCATCAATAAGTGTTTGAGTGGAAAAACTACTGCTTTAGAAAGTCTTCGCTTGTCACGTGCTCAAATCCTTTGGGGAATGTATCATAACAAGAATGTTGATTATGTCTACTTGCTGTGGGAAGACTTGGTGTTTCAAGTGGAGAACAAGAACTCCAAGAAGAACAATGACATGTATTATCCATGATTCACCAAAGTCATTATAGACTACTTCATGGAAAAGGATCAGGCAATACCAAGGAGAAACAAGATGTTTTGGCACTTTGCCATAGATGACTCCATGTTCACCACAATCGGAGTTATCTCTAAACATCAAGACACACAGGTATACAGTGCTATTCTCCCTCAGCACTTTACCAACCAAGCCATGTTGGAGTCCGAATCTTACAAGACTTATCATGCTTATGCTACTAGTAAGAAGATTCCAAAACCTAAATATGTAAAGAATAAAGCTGACCCGGAATCATCTCCCAAGAAGAAGTATGCTCAAGCTTCTGAAGGCAAAAGACTCAAGACTTCAACAAAGGTGACTAAACCTGCCAAGAAGAAAGAACCTGCAACAATGTCAAAAGCTAAAGGTTTAAATGTGCTATCTGAGGTAGCATTATCTGAAGCTGAACAAATGAAGTTGGCTACCAAGAGAATCAAGACACAATTCGTCAGTGGTTCAGGTGCAGATAAAGGAACTGGTGTCACACCAGGGGTTCCCGATGTACCTACATATGACTCTGAAGATGAGCAGATTTCTTGGAAGTCTAATGACAAAGACGATGATGATGAAGTGAATAAGAGTAAAGATGATGATAATCATAATGATGACAATGTTGATAATAAAGGCGATGATGATCAAGATGATGACAATGAACAGACTGAATCTAACAATGATGATGACGACTTTGTTCATCCCAAGTTGTCTACTTTTGATGAAAAAGAACGACAAGATGAAGAAGATAAAGAAGAAGAGTGGTCTGATGATGAAGCATATGATGCAAAAACTCAAGGAGTCAATATTGAGCTAGAAGAACTTGATGAAGATGAGACAAATGAAGAAGACGAAGTGAATGAATTATACAGGGACGTGAACGTCAATCTGGAGGGAAGAGATACTGAAATGGCAGATGCTCCACTGACTAATGTTCAAGGTACTCAAGTAACAAAAGATACTCACGTGATAATAACAGCTGCCACTCCTGAAGTTCAACAGCAGAGTTCTTCTATATCATCAGGCTTCATTTCAAACATGCTCAACCCTAATCCAGATACAGGTATTGACTCCATTCTTAATCTGAACACTGAGTCAACTTCTCTGGTAGATGTTCCCGTCACTACGAATGTTGAAATGCCTCATTCATCTGTAACAACACTTCCTCCACCACCCATTCCTCTCATTCAACCTCAACATCAAACACCAGTTCCCACACAGACAATTGTTCCAAGTACCTCCCTATAAAATCTTCCAACCTTTGATTCCGTATTTAAGTTTGAAGATAGAATAAAAGATTTGGAAGACGACTTCTCAGAATTCAAGCAAACAAACCAATTTGCTACAGCAGTTTCATCAATTCCCGGCATTGTTGATACGTACCTTGCCAACAAGATGAATGAAGCCGTAAAAATAGTTGTACAACTTCAATCAGACAAACTTAGAAGTAAAGCTCAAGCTCACAATGAAGATTTCATCAATGAAATTGATGAAAATATGAAAAAAATCATCAAGGAGCAAGTTAAGGTACATGTTAAAGAACAAGTCTCCAAGATTTTGTCAAAAATTGAAAAGTTTATAAATGACCAACTTGAAGCTGAAGTTCTGACTCGTTCATCCAATGAAGCTAAGACATTCCATGCTATAGCAACAAACCTATCTGAACTCGAGCTGAAGAAGATTCTCATTGATAAAATGGAGAATAACAAATCAATTGATAGATCAATTCAGCAGAAGACTCTCTACAAAGCATTGGTTGACGCTTATGAAACTGACAAAGACATCCTTGACACGTATGGAGATACTGTCACGTTTAAAAGACGTCGAGATGATGAGGATGAAGATGAAGAACCCTCCGGTGGATCAAACCGGGGGGCCAAGAGAAGAAGATTTAGAAAAGAACGTGAATCAACAAGTGCACCAAAGGAGAAGACTTCCAAGTCATCTGGTAAGTCTAAAGAAGGGTCCAAATCTCATCATACATCTACTGACACGTCTGCTCAAGCAGAGGAACCAATACACGCTGACGAAGACTTGGAAGAACTCGCACATCAGGAGTTCGATACACGATTTACTAAAGATCAACCTGTTGATGAGACCACTCAGCATCATGATTGGTTTTAGAAACCAACAAAACCTCCAACTCCCGATCGTGATTGGAACAAGACTTTGCCTGCTGCTCATGGACCAATTCAACCTTGGATCAGCAATCTGGTTCGGAAAGAAGATACTCGTGACTTGTTTAATGAGCTGATAGATACTCCTTTAGACTTCTCAGCATTCATGATGAATCGGCTCAAAGTTGACACTCTGACTCCAGAATTATTAGCCAGTCTAACATTTGAGTTGATGAAAGGATCGTGCAAGAGTCTGGTGGAACTTGAATATTTTCTTGAAGAAGTCTACAAGGCAACTACTGATCAGCTTAACTGGAACAACCCTGAAGGCCAGCAATATCCACATGACCTGCGCAAGCCTTTACCTTTGATACCCAATTCACAAGGTCGTCGTGTCATACCTTTTGATCACTTCATCAACAACGACCTTGCATATCTAAGGGGTGGTAACTCAAGCCGAACTTATGCAACTTCAGTAACGAAGACCAAAGCTGCAGATTATGGGCACATCAAATGGATTGAAGACTTGGTTCCGAACACCATGTGGAGTTCTGTGTCGGTTATCTACGACAAACATACAGTATGGGGAATCTCTCACTAGGGTCGAAAGCGTCAACAATTCTATGGATTTGCTGTCAATAGGGAATCTGCTCGTGATGTCTACTCGAGGCACAAAATAATTGTCGTCACAAAGCTTTAGATTGTCGAATGGCATAATTACAAGCATTTGGATTGGATCACTGCTCGTAGAAATGATGACAAGTTGTATACATTCAAAGAAGGCGATTACAAGAGGCTTCACTTATAAGACATCGAAGACATGTTGCTACTTCTAGTTCAAGGCAAGCTGACAAACCTCACTATTAAAGAACGTCTAGCTTTGAATTTTTCATTGTGAATGTTTACAAGAAGCATTGCCATCCAAAGGCGTGTGGAAGATCTTCAGTTAGGTGTCAAAAGTTACCAAAAGAAGCTCAACCTTACAAGGCCGGACACGTACAGATCAGATATCAAAAGATTGCCAACATACTCAGCATACCCAAATCCTAGAGGCTATATATATTAGAATAAAGACAAGAAGAACTAATTGATGCGTATCGATGAACTCCATAAATTCAGTGACGGTACACTCAACGATGTTCGGACTGCTCTTGATGATATTCTAAAGAGAATCAGGATGAAGTATCTGCCACAGACGTACTAGAAAAAGGTAGACAAGGATAGAGCAGGAGCTATGATTCAGGCGACTGATAAACAACTAAAGAACATAAGGATCATGCGAAGCCTGGAAAAATTTGTTGGTGGGAGATCGTACGAGGGAGACTTTCGGCTGCTGCAAAGGACCATATAATTTATCATATAATGTCCTCATCATAACAGGTCAAACCTCATAAATAATAAAAACTTGTGAATTTGTATATATATGTAGTGTAGACTTAATGGTGATAATAAGAAGTGCTCGAGTACAACATTTTCAAGAATTTCTTAGTAAATTCAAAAAAAATTCAAATTATTATACTCAGCACTGTCGTATATGCCCTCAAAAATTGAGGGGGAGCATTAAAATGTTCCTAATAGATATTATGTAATATTTTGTCCCCAAACGTTTAATCAATTGATATCCAAAATATCAAGGGATTAACATTTTGGATAAGGGGAGAAAATGTGATTAAACTGCATCTAATTTGTACTGAAATGTGATCATATAAAATGGACTCAATGCACTCCACACTTAGCATGTACTACGATTACGATGCACATGTTAAGGGGGAGCCTTTAGTGATGATGAAAAACTCTTAAAGTGTAAATCTTTTGATATTTATATCAAACACTTTGATTGAACTTTTCAATGATTTTGGAAGGATTGTGATGAAATACCCAAAAGACCGACCATGTACTTAAATTTATGGAGTTATAAGGCGGTTAGGCATAGGTATTCAAATCCCATGATCCAGCCAGAACCGGAGGGATCTACCCAGGGATATCCACTAGTTAGTGTAGAAGTCCTTAGGTATGATACAAAAGGAGAAAAAGTAAGAATCGGGAATAATGCCGACTGAGATGGAGCTAACACTGGAACAAACCCAACAAGGTGTTAGTTATGAAGTCTCGGTAAGCATTGAAGGGGTTGAAGAATGAAAAAGAAATGTAAGGATAAAGGGTGAAAAGAAAGAAGCCCTCCATACACTTAGGCAGAAACCGGGTCAATACATAAACTGTCAGAAACACTAAGTTGTTGTCTGACATTGAAGACAATCATGGACCCAGTGACGCTAAGCACAACCCTCCCTAGCCACTCAAGGTCTCTCAACAGACTCTTGTTTCATTTCTCACGGAGATTACACGCATTTCTATCTACTTTCTCACTCCGAGTTAGTTGATATTGAAAAGGTGACAGTCTGCTCCAGCCTTCGATCACTAAAACCAAAGTGCACTATTGAGTCTAGAGCCAAAAGAGATCATCTATAAATCTCATTAGGACACTTGTCAAAATTATGCTTGCTAAGTCACACAATGTGAATAACAAGATATATATTAAGAGTCCTACGCATTATCCTTGTGATTTTGCCAGAACATCCGAGTGATACTTAAGTATTCACAGTGAAGATGGAAATCCTGCTTGAGCCAACATCAAACAAGCTCATGGTAGGTGACTTGTGCGATTCTATACGAATCAAACTTGTGACAACTGAAAAGAAACGATGGTGCGATTCTATAAGAATCAAACTTGTTCCAGGTTATGAATTGACGATTGATGATGAATTTTGAAATGATTAACACTCTCGATGTGTCACAAAACCACTTTAGCAAGTGACACGTCGATTGATTTTTCAAATCGATTTTTCTATTCAATCGGTGAGATAGTAACTCACTGGTTCACTCTTATCGTGTTGTCTGCTTTGAGACGTTCCGGTAATGAGAACATGCTGAGTTTGATGAATCTAATACAAATATGTATAAAGATTCTATACTTCAGCTGGAAATCATGTCAAGGATATTCTTTTTAAATTGAATCTACCTGATCACAGGTCGATCCTCACGGATTCGAAGGTTACTCCAACCAAACACGGGCGAATGGCAAAGCCATATTCGTCCCTCCGCTTTATTGCTAACTGTTTTAATGTAGGATATTTAAAGATAGAGGTGAAGGTACCTGATTCCAGCTGATTCACAAGATTCATAGCCACATGCTCATACCCGACCGACAAACATAAAGTCATCATGAAAGCTCAAGTACATGTTTTAAGACTTCCGCTACTCTGATACCGTACGTCTTTCTTGAAGTGACTAAGTATTAAAGTCAATAATTTCAAAGAAGTTTTCGTCACTCTGATACCGAACGTCTTTCTTAAAGTGACGAAGTGTTATAGTTAAAGAACCTCAAGAAAGATGCATTATTAAAGCTTTTCAAGATAACGTATCAAGAAAGGTATGAGCATGTCGGTCCAAATATCGCAAGTTCACAAGATGACAAAGTTTATAAGATGGCGAAACGAGATTATGCTTGGTTGATGATCTCAAGGTGTTCAAGATCACATTTTTCACATTCAAGACAAGATAAAGGAACAAGCTCAAGCCTAAAGTCAATGATCACTACATTAAATCGCAAGTTAATGATTGAAGTTAAAGACTACGAGCTCAAGACTAAAGATAAAGCATAGTATGCTAGGCTTAAGTTTTTGTAAAATGGAGTGACCTCCCTTAGGGGAAGATTGTTAGGAACACGAAAGTGTCGGTCACTTCCATAGATAATTGTAGTTAGCTCGTTAAGTTAATTTTTGGAAACTTACTAGGCTTGTTAGCTAAAGCCCATGGACAAACCCATGAAGGCCCAAGCCCAAGTCCACATGTAAGTATTTATACACCTCTCCATGCCTTGGAGAGGTGGTTGGTTGTTCATTATTTCACACATAATACAAAGTTCTCTTTTATGTTTACTTTCTCTCTCTAAGTGTTCATTCAACCCTCTATCTCTCTCTAAAATCACCTCTCTTACTTTCTCTCTCTAAGTGTTCATCCAACCCTCTCTCTCTCTCTAAAATCACATCTCTTTCCCTCTCATCAAGTATGTTATTAGATTAGTCTTCAATGCAGTAAACCCAATCGTGAAGTGGATAAACACTGAAGATATGAATATAATAATCAGTAATTAAGCATTCGGGGCGGATTTCGAGCCAAATTAGGGGGGATTTCGAGCGGTTAACACCTAACGACCGGAGATATGAAGGATAGAAAGAGCGGGTCGAGTGAGAGAGACAAAGTCATGATAGTATAAAGAAGACCAAATCAAGTATAAAGCGGGTTAGGCCGGATCGGGTATTAAGCGGGTTGGCCGGAGCTCCCCGGGTTGGAGTTCCTGCCTTTTGTTAGTTTTATATAATTGACTAGGTTGTATTGTTAGTACCTCTCCTGACCCATCATATTTTGTACTTCTTACAATCTTCACCCTCATTTTATCTCCCTGCGTACAATACAACACAATTTTTTATCTGTTTTTATTATCTACATGTTGTCAGTTTAATACTTTTGACTTAACTTTATATTTTCTAACATATTTTCTAATTTTTTTTGCTCTTTAATTAAATATCATTTAATACTTTTGACTTATCTATTTAATACTTTTGACTTGTAAAACCTTAATATCTATTTTCACTATATTTTCATTTTTTTTTCTTTTTAATTCAATATCATTTTGATATACTTTTTTAAACTAGTTTTTTCCCTTTTTAATTGGTTTATTTTATTTTGATTTATTTTTTTACAACTTTAACTTTAATTCGAATCAATACAAACTTGAATCGTCAAAATTATATACTTATGAAAAGATTGTTTGATGAGTAAGAAAGTGCGAGAGTTTTTTTACATGCGAGAGTGATGAAGTCAATATGACGTTGCGAGAAAGCTACAGAAAAGCCAAACAAATACATACACCGAACACATATACATTCAGAATGTTTTACGAGAAGAGTTGAGTTGACAATCATTTTCTCATACTGATAGTGAACCACATCAAGCTTCTACATTCTAAAAAATACTTTATTCATTGTATATTTATAATATAATTATATTTATCACCGTTTTTATACGCGGACACTCGTCTACAGCATTAAGAGAATAAGGAAACAAAACCAGGGGTATTCACTTGGTGTTCCAAGCAAAATGTGTCATATACTTCGTGGCAAAGCTAAACTTAAGAAACAGAACAAATTGCATGACACACCGTTACAACTCACACAAGTACTAATCCACTCCTTCACGCGCATTGCTCCATCCTAGATATTTTCCAACACCAATTCAATCTCAACCGTCGATCAAATATCCCTCTTATATAAAACTAACAAAATTGTATCGCGCTGTTATTTTAGGGTTCAAAATACCAGATATTGATTCGTATCAGTTTCTCTCTCTCCACAATTCACATTGCATTTATTTTTATAAAAAAATTAAAAATAAATCGGTGTTGAATTAGTTGAAGGAGAATAATATTAATCATGTGTGAAGATTCTACGGTGAATTCGCCTTCTGTTGTTTCCGTTCAAGGTTTGTTAGTTTTTTCGATTCACATTTTCGTTTTTTGTTTGTTTATATTGTTTCATATGACGTCGACTTCATATGTTGATTTGATGTTTTTGATTATGTTTTTATATTTCTGTGATGATTTGTTTGTTATTAGATTAATTTTTATGCAATGCTGTTTTTAGTTTTGTGTGGATCTGAGTTTCGTTTTCTGTCATGTTGAATCCTGAGAAGGAACCATGACCAAATATGTCCGCATAATTTTATTTTGAACCGTAACACTAGAAACACATTTCGATTGGCCGTTTGCATTTAAGAATATCCATTGGTGTGTCCTGGGACCCACGGGACCCCTGTTTCCGTTCAGATTATTGTTATTGTTGATCAGGAATCAGATCTGAATTTTGTGATTGTAATAAAATATAAATATTCCACAACTAGATGATGGTATTTTTTTTGGTTAATTGCCTAAAAATGTATTATACTTGTCACTTTTTGTCATTGTATGTAGACAACTATTTTTTTTGCCATTTTGTCGCTCAACTTTTGAATTCGTGCTATTGTGTGTATTCTGCGACTATTTTTGCATGTAAAATGACCATTTTACCCTTCAAAATTTGGAAAAAGTGAAGGTAAAATGGTCACAAAATACACACAATAGCACGAATTTAAAAGTTGGAACGACACAATGGCAAAAAAAATAGTTGTCTACATACAATGACAAAAAGGGGCAAGTATAGTACATTTTTAAGCAATTAACCTTATTTTTTTCCATAAAGAGCGAAATAATTTTTTCATAAAAGGGATATATAGTATAAATTAATTAACATAAATGGAAAATATACTATTAATGGGTATATTCATTAATAGTATATCATATCTGTTAGCGATTAAAAATATTACTATAATTTTGACAGCAAATAGTGGTATCTACATATAGTCGGCATAAGTTTACGGAGAAATTCGTTGAAACTGTATATTGTTGAAGAAAAAATGTCCAGTTTACGATTCATAGGAAATTAGGAATATGATGTTTCTGAGCCATATTTTCACCAACAATTATTTTATTGGCTTGAGATATAGGCCATTTATACGTAATTATTGATGTTCTCAAATGTGTGGCTTAGATTTTTTATTTTAATATTTGGTTAGGAGACGAGTTAAAGTTGAAAAGAGACCAGATGGTCCTAACTCTACCTAATATCGTGTTAGTAATAACCAAGTGTTTTAGGTATTTCCCTACCATGTGTGTTTGTACTAAGTTTGTGGCATTTGTTGATGTGGTAAATACACGATGAACAGATAATTGTGTACTACAAACCTATTGTATGATTACTGGCATTTATATTTAGTACCTACTTAATTACTGTTATATTTAGGAGCAACTATTAATTTGTTCTTTATCGTATAGGTTGTAACATGACCAATGTCATTGGTTCTAAGTTCTGCCGTTCCCTTGCTAAAAAAATCAAGTGTTCTTTCAAAAGTTGCATAGGAGATCCCCTGAAATTTTTTGCTTTGTGGTTTTTGACCCTGTTTTATTGTTCTTTACATATTTCTACTTTTGGAGAAAAATGATCTAAAGTAAATTAACTAGTTTCGGCAAATGGTCATTTTCACATATTGCCTTCTAATTACTTGTTATTACTTTTTTAAGAACCGTTGGACCTGATAAGATATTAGTCATTTAGTTCTATCATAAAATATTCACATGCCACTACCATTGCTTGTCAAGATGTCTCTTTTCCAAATATAATATCTGTGTCCATTTGCTGGTGCAATTATTCATAATACTATTTTGCCTTTAATTAAGTCAAAAGGGGACCCTTGATGCTGGAATTTGAACTTATCTTGCACATCTTGTAGTCTTTTAGCTGTATACTTAATAAATAATCTATTAATTTCATTTTTCATTTTTGTTTTTTGCTATTACTGGAAAACATGTATTAGCTTAATCTGTGGGACCTTAGCATGATGATATGGCTAATATGCGATTTTCTTTTGGCTATTAATTCTTTGGTCTTTTTCATGTTTAGTATGTAGCTTTCACTTTGAATCATAAGTCGTAAGCTATGTTTAACCTAACTATTATGTCATGCATATACCAACATCTCAAACCAATTACCAACTGATGATGGAAACATTCTAGGTACATCACACAAACCATAGGATAACCAAAAACCTTGTTGGGAATAGTATTATTGTTAGGCATACAAGGGGTCCTGTTTATATGATATTTCTATGTTTGGCAAATTTTATTAATTTGTGAACTCAAATTATTTCCTGCCATAGATGGTGGGTGATTGACATTAAATGATACAAATATCAGTAACTAATTGTGTTTTACCATTATTGTTTGTTTATTACTAAAATATATCAATGCTGAGGATCAGTCCTTTACTAGATAAGAGTTGCTTAAATCTAACTGCCATAGATAAGCTCTGAAGCACGGAAACGCCTGTTGGGCTTCCGTACCCGTTTGGAAACGCCGTGGGTACGGATACGCCTCCGATACGCCCCCGAAACGTTTCTCTAATATTGGAAACGTTTCCTATGCCGTTTCCTAGACGTTTCTTATCCGTTTCTGGAATTCCAAGAGTTTCCTAGACGTTTCTTATCGATTTCCATGGCTTGTGTGTGTTTACAGTGTTGTGTGTGTGTTTACAGTGCGTGTGATGTGCGTGTGTTTTTTTTTGGCTGCTAAAGGAAGAAGACGATGTATAATAGGGTTTAAAATGGGCCTTTTTTTGTTTTTTTTATGTAAAGTGGGCTTTTTTTTGTTTTTAAAATGGGCTTTTTTTGGCTTTCTTTTTTATATATTAATTTTTTTTAATTTTTATAAAATAGTGAATTATAATTTGTAAAATAATTATTTTTTAATGTGAGAAAAAATAATTTGTTTGAAAAAAATGAAAAATAAAAAAAATGGTGGGTCTCCAAAAGTGGTGTTATGATTAGAGTGGTATTTTGGTGTGTTGGTGTTAAAATGTTAAAGCTGATGTGGCGCTGAGGTGGCAGCACTTTTTCGGTGTTATGGTGTTATGACACCTTGTGCTCTTAGGGTTTTAATGGGCTTTTTTATTCAAGGCTAGAACCCAACCGATTTTAGTAGGGCTATACATTATATACGCATAGTCTGCCAGCCACTCTGTCCATCATCACTATCGCAAATCTATATGGCTTTTCGTGACTTTGGCTTTGTCGTTTGACTAATTTTTTGTCTCAAGAAACACAACATCATATTATCTATTTTGGATTTTCTTTAAATATAATTTTACTTTTTTACAGCATTTTTATTGCCTATCTATGCCGTTCGCCGAGTATCTCTGAATTTTTGATTTTTGCCGTTTCCCGTTCCCGTATCGTCCCCGTATCCCTTTGCCGTTCCCGTTTCGGTGCTACATAGTAGATAAGAGTTGAACTAATTGTTTTTTCAAAAGTTACATAGCAGATCCCTTGCAGTTTTTTGCTTGTGGTATTTGACCCTGTTTTATTGGTTCTTTTCATGTTTCTACTTTTGGAGAACTTGTAATTCAAAGTAAATTAACTAGTTTAGGAAATTGGCCATGCATATGACTCAAAGAAAAAATTGTCTGGATTCGCAAGGGTCCTTTTCATTATATTGCCTTCTAGTTACTTGTTATTTGTTTAAGTCCAATATAGAACCGTCCGGCCTGCTAAGTTATTAGCCCTTTCATTAAATATTCACATGCCACTACTATTGCTTGTCAAAGTGCCTGGTCTATAAATATAATATAAATATAAATGTCCATTTTTTGGTGCAATTATTGATAAGTTGTTTTGCGTTTGATTAAGTCAAAAGGGCCCCTTGTTGCTGGAATTTGAACTTATTATGCATATCTTGTAGCCTGTTAGCTGTATACTTGATAAAATGATAAATAATCTAGTATTAAATTCATGTGTGTTGCGATTTTGTTTTTGTTTTGTTATCACTTGAAAATATTTATAAGCTTAATTTGTGGGACCTTAAGTTGATGATATGGCGAATATGCGAATTTTTTGGCTATTAATTCTTTGGTCTCTTTCATGTTTAGTATGTAACTTTTTCACTTTGAATCATAAGTCGTAAGCAAAATTTTATGTTCGTCCTAACTCAATGTCATGCATAATTGATAATACCAACATCTCAAACCAACCCAGGGTAGAAGCATCCTAGATACAACACACCAATCATAGGACTATAGGAGAAACACAAACCTTATTGGGAATAATGTTATTGTTAGGCATACAAGGGGTTCCCTTTATATGCTATTTCTATGTTTTTTGGCTAGTCTTATTAAATGCGAACTCAAATTTATACCTAAAGCAATGAAAATTCCTGCCATAGATAGTGCGTGACCGACATTCAACAACATCTGTTCCGTATCATTAGCTAATTGTGTTTTACTATAATTGTATGGCTATTACTAAAAAATGTCAATGCTGAGGATCAGTCCTTTATTAGATATGAGTTGCTTAAATCTAACTGTAAATGTATGAAAATTAACCTTGTACTTTGTACATATTTGCAGTTTTGAATTCAACGGCTGATGGAAAGAAGTACATAACATCCGAGGAGTTACAGAAGCACAATAAGGCTAGCGACCTATGGATCTCGATTCAGGGCAAAGTGTACAATGTTACAGAGTGGGCCAAAATACACCCTGGTGGGGACATTCCTCTCATGAACCTTGCTGGTCAGGATGTAACAGATGCCTTTATCGCTTTTCACCCGGGCTCAGCATGGCAACACCTTAATAAACTCTTCACTGGGTATCACTTAAAAGATTACCAAGTTTCAGAAGTCTCGAAGGATTATAGAAAGCTTGCTTCTGAGTTTGCAAAAGCTGGGATGTTTGAAAAGAAAGGGCATGGTGTGATTTACTCACTTTGTTTCGTGTCTTTGCTTCTTTCCGCTTGTGTATACGGGGTATTATATTCTACTAGTTTCTGGGTTCATATGATGGCGGGTGCAGTGTTGGGGTTAGCCTGGATGCAAATTGCGTATTTAGGTCATGATGCTGGACATTATCAAATGATGGCGACTCGTGGCTGGAACAAATTTGCAGGTATCTTTATCGGGAACTGTATAACGGGAATAAGTATCGCATGGTGGAAATGGACACATAACGCTCATCACATTGCATGTAACAGTCTCGATTATGATCCTGATCTTCAGCACTTGCCAATGTTAGCTGTCTCTAATAAATTGTTTAACTCGTTGACATCTGTTTTCTATGGGAGACAATTGACATTTGACCCGCTGGCTCGGTTCTTCGTGAGCTACCAACATTACTCATACTACCCAATCATGTGTGTTGCGAGGGTCAACCTTTATCTACAGACATTACTATTGCTCATCTCAAAGAGGAGAATTCCTGACAGATGGTTAAACATTCTTGGGACTCTAGTTTTTTGGACTTGGTTTCCACTCCTTGTGTCATGCCTACCCAACTGGCCAGAGCGCGTTGCATTTGTATTGGTTAGCTTCTGTGTCACAGGGATTCAACACGTTCAGTTTACATTGAACCACTTTGCAGCTAACGTGTACATAGGTCCACCGACCGGGAACGATTGGTTTGAGAAGCAGACCAATGGGACCATTGATATTTCATGCTCGTCTTACATGGACTGGTTCTTTGGGGGTTTGCAGTTCCAACTTGAGCACCATTTGTTTCCAAGGTTACCTCGGTGCCATTTGAGGTCTATTTCTCCTATTGTTAAAGAACTTTGCAAGAAGCACAATTTGCCTTACACAAGCCTATCATTCTACGATGCCAATGTAACTACACTTAAAACACTCAGAACCGCGGCTCTGCAGGCTCGTGATCTCACCAACCCAGCTCCTCAGAACTTACTATGGGAAGCTTTTAACACTCATGGTTGAGTGATGCCCTATATATATCCTGGTACTCCTCTTGAGTCTTTGACGTTTCTCGGCGCTTATTTTGTATTTCTAAATACTAAATATGGATCATGTTAATTTATAGATTTTGCAGTAGTATGATTATAATCGACGAGTATGTTTTTTCTCTCACTTGAAGCGTCTTATAGACTTGTACTTTTTTCTTTCATTGTCGAATTGCGGATCTCATTGAGACCGGTAGTGAAAATATTATGTTGGTTCAGTTTTTCTTTGTTTTACAGGTTCAATACGTTTATTTACCACGATATCGCTATCCTTCTGTTACTATAGGAGCTATCCTTCTGTTACTATAGGAATCACCAATTTGTTAAGAAAAGAGAGCTTGTTGACAAATGAAAACCAATTTGTTACTTGTGATGCAACGAATAACTTTGTGCATTTTACATTTGTACATATTAAATTTACTTTCTAAATCTGCATTTTTTTTCGTTCATCTTTTTCTCTGCTATCATTATCAGCACCAAAGGATGTGGGGCTGCTTTGGCAGCTCAAACCAAACTAGTGCATTTGGCCCCTTTACAAGATGCGCTTTACTTGGTTAAGTGTTGACGTATTGTAGGTTTTTGTTTGTTGTTTATTGAGTCACTCGAATATAGACAGTTAGACAGGATCAAACTAACAATAATTACATGTTCTTTAACACGATAAAGAAGACCAATATACCAAGAATGTGGTTAACTCTGGATGTCACAAACTTGGCAAAATGAAAGTTTTTCGCAGAAAGGCTTCATCACTTACCTTATTCCGCATTCTGTCTGAACACTATCGACTTTTCCAACCATTTTGGCCATTTATTATTACCTAAGTAGGAATCTTGACTACCCAAATGTTATACAGTACTATGCTTGTTGTTTTTGGCAAATAGTTTAATTTGTCGTTATCAACTGATCGATCACCGGATTCTTACAATCAGGTAAGAACTTATCGTACATAACTGATACGAGGATACTCACCCATAATGGAACCTTACCTTGACGTTTGGTATTTTACCAAGTCTCAAGGTCAAGCAAAAGCACATCATCCGAACGTGACTAAAGTTTTGCGACATTTGCAGTTGGAGGTTGAGTTCAATTCTTAACTTATCACACATTAGTGTTTTAGTTACGGTAACACTTTCAATAAGCCACATATCCTAATGTAGAAGTGGGACCGCTTCAGAGGAGCTCAAGGCTATTGGCTCAGAAACATTCTGAGAAACCAAGATGCAGACCCATGGCCAAGTTTATGGTCTAACTTTCAAGTGATTGAACCGATAAGAGCTTTAAGCATTTCTTCTTCCTCTACCAGGCGTGGAATCTTATACTCGGAATAATATCGACCTTTCTTATAATTTAGCTCAGCTTTTATTAAAAATGAGACATTTAGCAAGGATAGCTTATGTAGGCAGAATAGATTATTGACTGGGAGTGAAAAAGTATAAGGAGCATTGATCTCAATAGCATGTGGAGTACGTCGCTTTTGTTCAGGATCAAGGAATCCAAAGAAGTCCAACTTCTTAACACTGATCTTTGAAGGAGTATCAATCCGCGTGGAACCATAGCAAAAGTCCAGCTTGAAAGTCTCCAAAAGAGGACTACCGGATAATATATTTTGGATCAAAATAATGATCCAATTTCGCGTTAGAAATCGACGTACTCTTAATGTTTTTCCACGTAATGGAACAATCAGTTAAGGTTTTTCCAAGTAAATGAAACTCTTGAACGTTGCGATTAATTGCATAATGAACCCAATAGCTGACGTTCGGTTCATATCCATAATAGTAATAGTAAGGGATGAAGATTCCTTAGGGGCTTGGGGAGGGGATTTTTGGCTAGGGGAGGTCTTGAGTTCAAGTCCCACCCGGGACTTTTACCCCTTCAGACGGAATAAGAGGAAGTTCAGACGGGTTAAGGGTACAGCATATTGCCCAATTGGATGTCACTGTTGAACATGAACCACTAACAACTAACAAGCCGTTCTAAAAAAAAAGATGAAGATTTGAAATTTGTTGATGTTCAAATGACATTGAGTTATGGTTTAGTCAACAAATTAAGGGGGTGTTTGGCTAAGCTTATAAATTGGGCTTATGCTTATGTTATATAAGCCGTTTATGGTTATATATCACGAGCTCATAAACTCTTGTTAAGTGTTTGGTTTAGCTTATATAATTAATAAGGTGAAATGACAAAAAAATACATAAAAATAAAATGGGTGTAATTATTAAATGAGGGTATAATTTTTTTATTTTATAATATTGTTATATAAGCCCACCCCTCCTTATATAAGCCATAAAGTTTAGGCTTACCAAAACCCCCTTATATAGCTCATAAGCCTACTCATATAAATTTAGCCAAACACTTAGTTTTGGCTTATTTAACACATATAAGTTAATAAGCTCATAAGCCCATCATATAAGCTTAGCCAAACACCCCCTAAGGAACATAAACCATCGAATGGACGATCTTGAAGGATTGCGTCACAGATGTTAATATCGAAAACAGGATTAGGAAGTAAAGCCCATAGATGTATCCATCGTTTAGAGAGATCGAATACTTGTTCTGATCGCCTTTTGTCGATTCTAAGCGACTAAGGATTTCCGCAATTAAAAAATTTGGTAACAAGCTTAGTCGATCACGAGAGGTGTTGGTATTTTGGCTATTAGGCTATGTTTATTGGTCTTGGTATCCAACCGGTTGTAGTACATAAATGACAACAAAAAATACTTCCTTCGTCTCAAAATTATTGTTTCCCGACAAAAAACACACAGTTTAAGAAAAAATGCATTTATTACTGTTTTCTCTCTCTTACTTTTTGACAGAATGACAGTTTTACCCTTAACTAATTAATCAAAGTCTTCATTAAAGTTTGTAATATTAATTTCAAACAAATGTAATATAGTAAACTTAATCAAGCATTCCTATCTATTTTTAGTAGTGGACAAATAAATTGGGACATCTAAAAAAAAAAACATAGACAATAAAAATGGGACGGAGGGAGTAATATTTTATTAAAAATACACATATTATATTTTAAATGTTCACGACCAGGTTGGTTAGTAACTTTCAAAAAGTATGTCCAACCTCTCCACATGTATATTAAATAGCCAATCAAAATTTCTCTCTCTCTCACAGTTTTTTATTTTATTTCTTTCTCTCTCTCACTTTTTTTTATTAAATATAAAAATAATAATATTATATTTTAGGTTGGGTTGAGTTGTTGATAAATGGTAAAAAAAATTAAGATTGGTTGTATGTATTAATTATATATGTGGAAGAATAAGAAAATGATATTTTAATGATAGATTGTGTTGTGATAGTTTGTGAATAAAGATGGTCTTTTTGCTTAGTCCTAAAATTATTGTCTACAGACAAGAAATACACGGTTTAAAAAAAACATTAATTACTACTTTGGTTTCTACGAAAGCAAAAAAAAAGAGTTTTATCCTTTTAATTAATTGTTGTTTTCTTTTATTTTGGTAAATATTAATTAGGACTAAGGGTAATATGGCAAGAGTTATGATACATAGACCTAACAAAGAGACCTAACAATAGACCTAAAACAAATTCAACTTTTATTTTTAGTAATAGACAATTAGTTTGAGGGATTAGGATCCTCTCAAGTTGAGTCAAACATGATATATCATGTTCACCAATCACAAATAAGATAAATACATAAAACATTTCTTTTTAATAAAAAATATGGGCCCACTTATTTATTCACACTCACAATAAAACCAACATGATCAATCATGTTTGACCGTAACTTGAGAGGATCTTAATCCTAGTTTGAGACATACTAAAAAGGAAATATGGACTATAATATTAGAACGGAGATAGTATTATTTATAAAGATTAATCAGCGCTGCTAAAGGTTAATAACCAATAACCCGAACCGATCAATTGACTACCCTTTCTATACTAGATCACAGTGAGACATTAACTTGGCTTCCACGTTAGAGTAATAAAATAAATAAATATTAGAATTGGCTTCCAATTATACCTCAAAACCAAAATCGTTGAATCACAACACAAATAACCATAAAAAACTAACTTGGCTTCCACGTTATCACTCATCTCTAGTTTATTAGTTATATAAAGATCAAAAGCTACGTTTCGTAAAACACACACACATGCAATAATGGCGAATCGAAGAAGAGGTAGGAACGAGGCAGACAATGAGAGGCGTGAGCTTCTATTCAAAGAGGACTGTCAGGAATATGGTCAAGTGCTCTGTATGCTCGGTAACAAAGCGTCTAGGTCATATTTGTGGTAATATGCACAAAAAGGTTTGGATATCGGCGGGAGATATTGTTCTTGTTTGTGTTCGCGATTATCAAGATACTAAGGCGGATGTGACACATAGCCACATAGGTATCACCACTCTGAGGCCCGGTTATTGAAGACGCATGCAGGGGCGGACCTATGTATGATCCACCTGTGGCACGTGCCACACATGATTGTTCTCGATGAAGTGTATTTTTTTAGCCATTTTTTGTGGTTTTCTGAAAGTGCTACATCCATTTGTAGATAAAAATGTCTTTGAGCTGTGTTTTAAGATAAAAAGAGAAAGATGGCGAAGGTGGAAGATGATGAAACTTCATTAATATTTTGTCTTATTGTTTTATAGTCAACTCTTTTTTACTACAATAGTATAATCTTTTAGTGTGCATAAGCAGTATATGCCCACATGGGTGATTTGGCGTTTCATTTGATGTAGTTATCTTATTTATTTAGCTTTTATTTTGTGAGAAAAATATAGCTATAAAGTTTTTGTAACTTAAGAAACTTATATTATTACCTTTGTATAAATTACTCGCATTTGACAACAAAAAACCAAAAAAAGTTTAGTAACTAAAATAAGAACTATTAACGAAGCGAAGCGAAGCGAGCAAAAATCGTGCCACACACAATTTAAAATCCTGCGTCCGCCACTGCCGTATGGTGAGTTGCCCGATTGTATTAAGCTTGATGATGAAGACGATGATAGTGATAACCAAGTCGTTTTTGCAGATGAAGATATAGACACGGTATAGGGTTTAGTTAGTTAGCTCTTAAATTTTTACTATTAGTTTTGAGATTTTATTACTGTTAGTTCAAGCTCACATGCATATGTACGTAAATGCATATCGGCTATCAAGTTTTATTGCTAGTGATTGATGAATTGTCCCTTTGGCTTATGGTTTTATAGTTTTTGATATATTTAAGTTGACATAAAATTGAGAATTTTTTCGTTATATTATGAAAATCAATGATAACATGATATGGTGGTTGCGTTTTGTGTGAGGTCTTGTTGTTTTCGGAGATGGACACTACATAGTAAGCTTTTATGATTATGATGTATAAGTTATACTCGTATTATTCTATATTTGGATCTTGTTATATAAGTGGACAATTGTCAAGGGACTATTAGTGTAAGTTATGCATACTTAGTCTTCAACTAAAATAGAAGGCTTTGTATCAAGAACATGTAGTTAACTCTTTCCTAAAAAAATGCAGTTAACTCCATGGGCTAATAATTTGGAAATATATCTAAATTGTTAATTTTTGTTATTTCGTATAGTCATATTATTTTTTTTCTATTAAAACACAAATCTTTCAAATTTCGACACTTGTGTGTAT
Organism: Tanacetum coccineum; assembly: GCA_026074375.1. Taxonomy (NCBI): domain Eukaryota; kingdom Viridiplantae; phylum Streptophyta; class Magnoliopsida; order Asterales; family Asteraceae; genus Tanacetum; species Tanacetum coccineum. Next base: position 82,849 of record BQNB010003656.1, on the reverse strand, counting down.
TTTGTGACCATTCTATCAAGTACAGTGACCGTTTTACCTTTCAAATTTTGAATTTTTTTTGATAAAATGATAACAAAATAAACACAAATGTCAAAATTTAAAAAGCTTTGGTTTTAATAACAAAAAAGTAAAATGACTACATAGAATAACAAAATTTAACTAGTTAATGACATTTTTAACTCCATCATACAAAGAATGTAGCTAACTCTAGACCTCAAAAACTTGTCAAAATGCAACTTTAACACATAAAAGGCTTCATCGCTTTTTATAAGAAAGAATGTGGTTCATAATTTTTTTAATATTTGTAATTTTGTTTTTATTATAAAACTACGAAACATAAAGTATGAAACATATATTTTTTGACAATAACCATGGAACAAAAATTGATTAATAAACAAAAACTACATAACATAAACTGATAAAAAACGAGTCTCATATTATTAGTAAAGTGATCAAAATATATGCCATAAAAGGTAAAAGTGAGCCATTGGAAATATGCATAACATCACCCTATCATTGTTAGTCTAATATAAACGCGTATTAGCCATAAAAGGTAAAAGTGAGCCATTGGAAATATGCATAACATCACCCTATCATTGTTAGTCTAACGCGTTGGTAAACCCGCGCTTCGCTGCCTGACGGTTAGCAGGGGTCGATTTTAGGCGGCGTAAGTGGTTCCGAGCGCGTTACGTGTCGTGGTGTTTGCAAACGAATGTTTCTTAGGCAATGTTTTTACAAAGTTGGTTATCATAAAGACAAAAGTAATCTGCTACAATAAGTTGCATTAGGATACTTGTTACAAAGCAAACTAATTTAAATATGATCCATTCGTCTTTTGCAGCAACAAAAGCAACCTGTGTTGCAACCTGAACGAAGGTTCCGTAATAAGTAGCACGTCCAAAACCCGTTGTCATTGGCAGCAAATACATTTTCGTAAGTTATCTGATAAAAGATGAAATGCAACTACGAAAAGTATATGAACTTACCTGTCAAGAAAGACTGCCGATGGGATGTTACCATTCACAAAGGGAACCTCAACATGTTTCGAAAGTAGTGTCATATCTAAAAGTACGCCTAGGATTTTGCGACTATCACGAATTTGGTAATATACAACAGCTTGTACATCCGAGCACACGTGAAAGCACCAAAACCCCAATAACACTCTTGAAACCATTCCTAGCGCCGAGTAAGAAGCCTACAACGAAGCGAATGTAATTCCGACTACCAAACGGGTGTTGTTGGCTTCTGACACCAACGCTAGGAATGCTCGATAGAGCCGAATATTTACTTTTAGTGACACAGACCTATAGGTATAAGGTCAAAGGCAAAAGAAGTTGTTTTTTCAGCTCGTGAAACCATCTGGCTCAGTTAAGAGCGTCACGCGGGTGTCTACGACGGCTGCATACCAAACGGGTAGCCAAGCCAGGTCATAGACTGCTCATTTTTATCATCGTCATTTAATGAGAGATGTTTGCAGATATGTTACCTGGTGCCTTACGCAGCTGGCAAGCGAAAAAACGAATCAACCTTTAGGTGTCTAATGTCTGTTGTCGACAGACCCTTGGCAGCTGAATATAAAGGGTCACTGATATACAACCACTTGCCTGTGTTGTCTAAGGGTGATACGCCACAGGCAGAAAACAGGGCAAATCCGACATGGCTGCAAAACTAACAGTTTGCCTCGCCTACATAAGTTGATTCATGATCGATGCAATCACACATGCCACTAGAACCCTAGGCGTAATAATCCAGGTGCTAACAATATAGCATTTATTTATAAAAGTAAAACAGGAGATAAATACCCACAAATTTCACAACACACAAATCACATAAACAATGCAAGCAACACCAAAGCTTTTTTTAGCTAATATCAGCAAGACTGCAGCCTTAATATCATCTAGAAGTACACACGGTCAGCAGCGATGACAGTAAATAACATCACATACTGATAACATAAAGCAATGGGATCAGTCTAAATGAAACAGTCACACGTAAAAGCATGTCATGCATTGATGCAAGCAACACGATTCACATTGGTAAAAGCGCATCATGCACCAAGTCAATACAAATAAAAAGAAACAGACATATTACAATCCACATTGATGAAAGCAAAGAAGCAATGAGTACAATCGTAATACAATCAATAATCTTAGACAACTGACATTCATAAAAGCAACATAAATACACTAATGATAGATATAATCGATGCACTAATTGAGTAAAACATCCAGAAACAAACAGTCTATAATCACAGCTAATTTGCTTAAACCACAACTCAATACAAAGAAACAAACACATCATTCATAAAAGTAAGTGAAACCCTAATACAATCAACAATTTTAGACATTAGAGAGAAACAAATCAGCTTAACAACATACCAAAATCAGAAGATCGCCGTTCTCCCCTAACCAAGATAAGCAGCTAGAAAACCTACAAAACACAGGCGAAAGAGAGAAGACCCGTGAAACAAACGAACAACCCTACACAAACAACAACTGGGTCAGGCCGAAGCAAGTATAATAAATTCATGGTTCGGGCAGTCTGTGGGTCAGACCGGGTTGAGCCAGCATTAAATTTTAACCCGATGAGCATTAAATGCATATAGCGTGACCTAGATTTCTATAACGGCTGCATACCAGACAAGTAGCCAAGCCAAGTCATAGAATGCTCACATCCAACAATCACCTGTATATTTTGTGAAAGTTCTGGCTCAGATAAGATTGTGATGTGACTGTCTACGATGGCTGCATACCAAACGGGTAGCCAAGCCAGGTCATAGAATGCTCATTATCATCATCGCCATTTAATGATAGCAGTGTTGGACACATCCAACAACCACTCGCACATTCGCCAACAAAGAACACATGTGAGCTGGCTAATAAAATCATAGGTTGCCCTACCAACACATGCTATATGCATTACAACTTCTATTAGACAAAAACTGAAAGCATCCAACCAAACTTTTTATAGCGAAAAAAGTATATATAAAACATCTATCAGACCACCTGATGCATCACCAAGTTGATGCTGCCATGCTAATTTCATTTGTTCCCCCTCCCTCATAGTTAAATACACAGACAAAACCGCCAATAAACGGAAATAACAAAAGTCATTTAGAAGTACAGTGTATCAAACAAACCCATAAACAATTAAAAACCATTTAACTATAAGGACATACATTTATAGAAACGTAACACAATGAAAATCCTCTAAATGAAATAGTCATATGCAAAAGGATCATATTGGTAAAACCTCATCATACACCAAGTGAATACAACAAAAAGAAACAGACACATTACAATCCACATTGATGAAATAAAAGAAACAATGAGTTCAATCCTAACACAATTGACAATCATAGACATTAGAGAGAAACAAATCAGCTTAACAATGTACCAAAATCAAAAGAGCACCGTTCTCCCCAAACCAAGATAAGTCATTAACTTCCCGCTAACTCCCGTGACGTGGATTTCAATGACGGCTGCATACCAAACACATAGCCAAGCAAAGTTATAAAATGCTCATATCCAACAATCACACATATATCCGACAAAAATTGTTTTAGCAGATCCTTCGCAAGAGAGGTCAAAAGGCATGCGAACCGCCATGGCTGTAAGCACTACACGGTGCTGCCCCGCCAAGATACGGGTCAATTTTACCCACCGTGATCCAGTGACCTATCATAGTCCTAAAATAATAAACACACAAACGTAACAGCGCCTTGACCACCCACATTTCTATGACAGCTGCATAACAGACAGGTAGCCAAGCCAAGTCAAAAAATGCTCATATCCAACAATCACCTGTATATTTTGTGAAAGTTATTTTAGCAGTTCATGAAATCAGTGGGCTCAGATAAGATCATGACGTGACTGTCTACGACGGCTGCATACCAAATGGGTAGACAAACCAAGTTAAAAGATGTTGAATCTCATCATCGCCGTTTAATGATAGCAATGATACACATATCCAATGTAATGCAGTTTTGAGTATTGTTAGGTATACATGACATTTCGTTCAAGTAAGAGCGTCATGTACATGTTTATGACGGCTGCATGCGAAACAGGTAGCCAAGCCAAGTCATAGAATGCTCATTTTCATCATCGCCATTTAACGATAGCAGTGTTAGACACATCCAACAACCACTCGCACATCCGCCCAGAAAGAACACATGTGAGTTGGCTAAGAAAATCATAGGTTGCCCTGCCAACACATGTTATATGCACTGCAACTTCTATTAGACAAAAACCAAAAGCATCCAACAAAACTTAGTATAGCAAAATAGTAAATATAAAACATCTATCAGACCACCTGATGCATCACCAAGTGGATGCTGCCATGATAATTTCATTTGTTTCCCCCTTCATAGTTAAATACACAAACAAAATCGCCAACGACCGAAAAAAGCAATATAAAAACATCTCTAAAAGCAAACAGTTTTTAAATAATAGCACATGTAACAAAAGCCGTTTTGAAGTACAGTGTATCAAACAAACCCGGAAACAATTACAGACCATTTAACTATTAGGACATACATTTATAGAAACGTAACACAATGATAATCGTCTAAATGAAACCGTCATATGCAAAAGGATCATATTGGTAAAACCTCATCATACACCAAGTGAATAGAACAAAAAGAAACAGACACATTACAATCCACATTAATGAAATCAGAGAAGCAATGAGTTCAATCCTAACACAATTGACAATCTTAGACATTAAAGAGAAACAAATTAAATTTAGAATGTACTAAATCAAAAGAGTGACGTTCTTCCCCAACCAAGATAAGCAGCTTAAAAACCCAAAAAACACACCAATAATACGTGCATATACCACCCTAACCACCATCAAGAGTAAAACACAGCTGGTACTCATGCAACGAACCTTCATACTTAGTGGGAAATTAATCACCATAGAGTTAGTGGGAAATTAATGAAGATTGGGTCAAAAAGATGAAGCGGATTTAGGGCGAGAAAGGGAAGACCCGTGCCTCGCCAATGCGTATGCAACCACGTGTCAATATATAAGAATCAAGTTACTCAGCAAAGTGTTTAAAAGCATATTTGATAACGCTCAAATTAAGTATGTTTTTAGTAGCGTTATCATGGTTTTTGTACATGTTATTTGGCTATTTATATATGTTATTGTTACTTAATTGTGCCAAAGTGTGTTTGCAAGTCCATGTTAGCCAAGTACAGGAAAACGAGGAAAAAGAACGGAAAAAGAAGTAAAAACGAAGATTTGTGCATGTACGAAGAATCCCTCATAAAGATCAAGATTGGGAAGCTTTTCAAGAGCAAAAGAGTCAACCATACAAGCTTCCAAGTCCCAAGATAGAGCTAAAATGAAGTTATATTGAAGTATAATGACCCACGACCAAGCACACATCTCAAACGGGAAGCTTAAACGCAAAATCAAAAAAATAATATTTTGAGTCGTATGGCCAGTCGCCCAGGCTGGATGGCCAGCCGGCCGGCTGGAGGACGAGCCGCAATACTGAGAAACAAGTCGCCCGACTCATTTTCGCTGACCTTTCCAAGTAAACTTTAAATGCTTCTTTTTATGCTAACTCACTTGGGAACAATCAAGACTATTCTAGAGCTCATTCTCTGGCATTTTTATGACCCTTTGTCCTCAAGCAGACCATTAAATACCCCAAGGCCTTCATACTAGTATAAATAGACCCCTAAGCCATGGTTTTTGACAACAACTCATCATTATCTTTTCTTCTCATCATCAACAATTCTCCTTACACCATAAGGACGAATTTCCACTCATAGTTCTCTCCCAAAAGACCACACAACTCTGCCATTTCCAGAAGAGAGCTCAAATCTCATTGAAGAAGGTGTTGGGAACCATTTTCCGGTTGGTACGAAGCTTATAGTCAATTGGAGGCTTTAAGGGTTGCTCTAAATCATTCCATTACCGATTGTAATCATACTTTGGTAATTTACTTTTATATTTCTAGAATGTTTATGAATGATATGATTGTTGAAACTTTGGTTTTTGTTGAAATAATCATGGAGTAGTCATTCATACACTTGTTTGGATTATGTTATGATATGAGGATTGTTTATGTTTGATTATGGTTTTGATCAATTTCGTGTTATGTTTGAGATTCATTTGTGCTTGAGTTTTGTAACAATTGCTTATCATGCTTGGTTAGTTGTTGGTGATTTCATAGGCCAAAAGGGTTTTCATCAAACAACTAATTATAATCATTTTGTCTATGGATGATTATCTATTGTATTGACCATTTCTTTAGTGGCTTTATTATTCAAAGAAACTCGGGTGTGATTGTTAACAAGTTTGTGAAACGAATCGCGAATTGAATTTATTAAATAAACATAATCATGAATTGGTTGATTTGGCTTAATGCTTGATTTTGTTGTCTTATAATCATACGCGTGGGTTATATGCTTTAGAATCAAATATTGGAATTTGTCACAACATATTCTTAACTTGTAATCGATTTGTCAAAACTATCCTCATATGAGCAATCCAAGTATTATGAACTAATTCAAACAAGTGTTGTCTTTTATTTATCGAATTTGCTCAATCATCATTTTCGTGTTATTAGTTGCTTTTATGGTATCTTGGCTTATGACATCCCTATAACCATTTTCATATAGCTTATTGTTACATAGATTCTTCACAACCGAAAACACCCAAATCCTAGTGAACGAACTCGGCTTACCGCAGCAAACTAGCTACATACGAAAGGGTTATACTTGCTCGTGTGTTCTTAATTTTGTCAGTTAATTCGTGTTATAAATTTAAAACTAGTAGTCGCGAGACACATCAGTATCGTTGTGTTGAAACATTATATGTTTGTAATTACTGTCACGATGAGCAAGCCAAGTCACTTTTGCATAATCTGATTCTTGAGCAGCCTATGTGCGTCTACAACATCACATTTGATGCTTTAGACGCTCATAGGCTGCTAAAGAATCAACATCGACTGTAAAGCAACATAGCGAGTAAAGCAGAAAAGAGATATACGAATGAACGAAATGGTTGCATGTACAATAATGCTCGGATATGTAAGCAAGGCGTCGGTATGAAACACCCGACATGGCTGCGACCATGATCCGAACATGGCCGCCGCGCCAAGAAACAATGTTCAATAAAACCGTATAACCTTGCAAAAGACTATCGTCGTCGCGTTAATCAGTAAACTTTTGAAGTATTAGTCGGCTCAGATTCGAGCTTAAGTTTATGTAAAAAACAGAATTTCGCTATGGCTGCAAACGTTATAGTTTACCTAGCCAAGGTACGAACTCTCACAACTCACGTCGAAGCTACTCATATTCATCACAGCCTGTAGTAGTCCTTAAATTTGCAATACGATCTTTGTTAATATCACGCATGTAATACTTCATAAAAATCAGGTATATAATTAAATCCTATTCTATTCCTATTTTTACCCTTAAGTAAAATTTATTTTACTATTTACCCGATTCGCTAAATTTTGCGTTTCTAGTGAAATTGATCCATCTTTTAGCTCGTTTCCTGTCTGCGTGTTTCTCCTAATTCAGATATTCCGCATTTTACCCCGAGGATTTTATAAATTATATTTTAGTAAAATTTATTTTATTTTCGCGTCTTGGTCGAACCTTGCTAAAAACCGCGTTATGAGCTTAAACCTCACTTTTTTATTTATACCTTCACTTTTATTACTACAAAAATATACACAACTATTATTAAAAAAATAGAAATATATATGTCGACACAAGAGAAAAAAAACACATACAACATTTTTATTTTCCCTCCCTTCCTCCTTCATACCACGGCATGCAACCACCACCATCAAGAATTCACCATTTTTGATTTTTGATCTAATTCAAGCATCCAAGGTTGATTATCAAGGCATTCTAAGGTGTTTTCAAGATTCAATTCATTCAATTTAAAGGTTTAATCAAGATTCAAGAGTTAGTGTTTCATAATTAAATTAGGGTTTTTGCAAGAATTAATTGGGGTTTGGTTTAAGCAAGTGTATAACAATATTTAGAAGGGTTAAAATCTATTCTTGATTTAGTTTGGGTGCTCTTTGGTTCAAAAAATCAGCCAAGGCCAAAGGGATGTGTTTGTGTTTTGATTCAATTACATTAATCACAATCTTGTAAGTTTTCATCTTTGATTCTTGATTTTCTTGTTGGATTTGGCCATGCATTTTAAACTTTGATTATGGAAATTCATAAGTTTTGGGTTTATAATTGTGTTAAATGATTAGGTATGGCATTGTATTGGGTTTTAGAGGAATTAAAATGGCATTTGTTTGGATTTTAAGATGGATTTTGGGGACTATTTGAAACCAGCAGGTTGTAGGGTTGTTTGCGAATTATTTTTGGCTTATGGACACCTGGGAAAGTAAATGGGGTTGTAGATAAAGGTTTAAGGTACATGTGGTGAGTTGGATGGATTTTTATCTCCTCTGGATAAGGGAGTTATGACCGATTTACTAAAACTAGTCGAATCAGACCTAGTGTTTGGAAATGGAGCTTAACTCCATGTTTTTGTGCAAAATTGGTATGTGCTTAATTACACATACATTTTACCTATTAAAACGAGCCTAAATGACCAAAAACGAACATAAAATGCCAAATATATGTTTGTTTTGCTTTGTATACTGTGCAGGTAACAGATATTCACTAAAGGACAAAAACGAAGCCAAAACCGACAAAAGCAAGCACGAGAATGGAAAGAGCGTAAAAAGTCAAAGTCAAAATCAAAAAGTCAAAAGTCAAAGTCAACAAGTCAAAGACGAAGCCGAAACCAAATAAATCTTATCGGGCCATCCCGTACCTATCTAATAGACCAAGACAGCCCAATAAGCCTTGTTGTATAATTAAAAGCCCAGATTCCAATCTATACTTAACCCGACCCAAATATAAGCCCAATCAATAACCCCATTACACCCTTAACTCATTTACACAGCTGGTCCTTCCCCTTTTGCATCATAGTTAGTCCTTAAGGACTAACACTGTTAGTCCTTAGGACTAACACCATTTATCCCTACACCTTAAAACCCTTTACACCCCACATCCTTTTACCCCCTAACCCCGTTAAAAATAAACAAACAGTACCCAAAATCCCCTTCCTGCCATTATCACTATTCATCCATCCCTTTCCCCACCTCAACTACTGCTCCACCAAACAAACCCATCACTCTCACCCACACACCCCACTCAACCTAACCCCACCTCAAAAGATGCCATCCACCTTGGCAATCCTATGAATTTCTATTGGTTGATGAGACATGAAATTAATCAAGGGTTTAGATCATAGGACTTGGAGAACAAGATAAGATGAAGAGATAGGATGAAGAATTTGGACCCTCTCACACAACAAACACAAGAAGCACACCTCAAAGGGTCAAGAACTCCTCAAACGACTATAAAAGTTTGTGTGTTTTCACACAGGAAACTATCTAGTTTTAGGAGTAGCGTAGGATTATGCTTATTTTACTTTAATTTGTATTTTAAATTCAAGCTTTGTAACTTTTTTAATATTAATGAAAATTTCAGTTTTAAGTCAATCCTTTTAATTTGTTTATCCTTAAGCAAAGTTTAGCCTTCAAAGTTTATAGTAGTACATTTTAATAAGCTCATTCAAACTTTGTTTAATCTGTTTTCATTAAGTTTTTCAAACTGTTAAGTATTTAAGCTTATTTCACCAAAAATCACGCCTCAATTACCTCAGCTACTTTTTGGATGATAAGCCAATATTGAACGGGCTTATGGACCCTACTAGCTTGTTTACAACAAGCTATAGCTTGTAGAATAAGCTCTTTTGAGCATTTAGTCCTTATTTTGAGCAAAAGGACAGAGGTACTTTCACTTTTATTCTTTTAAAGCTTATTTTATGTTTTGCTTATTTACTGCTTATATTTGCTTATTCCCTACTTATTAGTCTCAATATAGCTTAATGACTCTGGTTTAAAGCTTCTTTAAATCTGTTTTAGCATTTACTAAGTTTAGCTCAAAAAGGTCTAGAAAATCCAAAAACATAGCTTATTTTTGTTCAGTTGATTTTAGTGCTTATCCTGTTTTAAGAATTGCTTAAATGTCCTTATTGTACTTAGATATTAATCTGTTTTCATGTTTTAAATCTGTTCATGATCTGTTTTAGCTTTAAAAGTGGTTTTCATAGATTTAAAGGAGTGTTTGGCTTAACAGTTTTAACCACAAGTTAAAACTGTTAGTGCACTCTTGTGTTTTAAAAGTCACTTTGGATTAGTCATAAATCAGTTTTAGATCAAGTGTTTGCAAGTTTTGAAAGATTTTATTGAATTTTATGGTTTAGATTAACAAATGTTAAAGTCTGCTAGTGCTAATATCCTTCAAATCTGTTTTAATCTTGGAGTTATAAAAGTGTGCTTTGGGTGTAGAATTTTGTGATCAACATGAGCTCTATTTACATGGTAATGCATCTGTTTTAAAAGTCATGTAGCCTTTTACAAGTCTTTGTTTAAAAACAGTTTAGAAAGGAGGTTTTAGTTCAAGCAGATTGGCTTTTGTAAAGGACTTTTTAGTCATTAATCTAGCTTTAAGTTGCTTAAATCTTTGTTGAAACTAGCTTATTGTAGTCTATGCTTAATCTAGTTCAAGTTTTTATTGTGTCCAAATCACTTCTGAGTCTTTAAATCTCAGGTGCAAGTAGTCATTTTAACCATTAAAAAGTTCAAAAATATAGCTTACACAGTCAAGTTCAATCTCATTTTCTAGCTTAATTATTAGTTAGTTTTGCTTAATTCCAGTTTGTTTAAGTCTTTTTAGTAGGATTCTCAAGCTGTTTGTAACTTTTAGCTTTTCACTAGAGCTTATTAGTCCTTAATCCTGGCTTAAAAGTAGGTAAAGTCCTTTAAATGTTCCTTTAAATGTCTGCTGTTTGTTTTGCTTTTTAGTGCTTTTTTAGTTTATTTGTTTGCTTATTATTTGCTTATTAGGTATAGCTTAGGTTTTGTTTTTTAGCTTATTTGTTTTTCTTTGTCCTTTTTGGTCCTTAAATCTCAGCTTAAAATAGGTCATAGTTCCTTTAAATGTCTTTTAGAGTTAACTGTCTTAAATGCTTTTTAATGTCCTTTCAGCTTATTTAGTGTGCTTATTTCCATTTCTTTGTGCTTATTAAGTTTAGGAATAAGCATACTCTAGCTTATTTAGTTGTCCTTTGCTTATTAGGTCTTTAAAAAGCCCAACAGTTTAGGCTTAGTGTTAAAAAGGCAAATCTGTCACTTTTGGTTTTAGCTTATTTCTAGCTTATTTTTAAGTTTTGTAAAAAGTTATTTTTTTAAAGTTTGTTATTTTAGCTTATTTATTAGCTTTTTAAAAAAGAAATTAAAAAAAAATGTTTTTTCAAAAAGAGAGGCCACAGGGGTCGAACCTGTGACCTCTCCTTTATAGCACAAGCACCTTAACACACACACTCACAACCATCTGCCCTTGGGTCTTTTTCAGTTATAACTTGCATTATTTTTTATTTATACTCATTTGAGCAATTTTGCTTAACAGCTTATTATAGCTTATTTCAATAAGCTGTTTGAACCATTTTATTTTTTTAGGTTTAGCATAGTGCAAAGTACTTTTCCTAAATTTTTTAGAATTTTACAAATTAGTTTAGTATTTTTAATGCATTTTTTAAATTAAAAGTATTTTTAATTCATAATAAAAAATTTAAAAGTCAGAAAAATATAATTCTTTTTTTTAAAATTTTCTTTTATCATTTAGGGCTTGTAAAAATTAAATTTACAATTGTAGGGTGGAAATTTTAGAATTTAGGTTTTTAAAGCACAGGTTTAGGATCCCATTATTGTTTTTCATGTTTAACCTTAATTGCTTTCGTTTTTAGCTTGCCTTTACTTGTTTTTGCATTTTAATTGTAGAAATAGAATTCAAATCAAATCTTGAATCATTCAAACACGCGATCACGAGCTTAAACTCGATTCTCAATTCACGCCTCGTCAAGAAACGACCCGGGAAGGTTTTTTGGGATTTTACTTTGTGTAAAAGTAAATAATATCTTTTAAAAAGCCTTACGGAATACTTACCTACTCTTCTTAATTGATATTTTGATATTTAGTTATATATAATATATATATATATATATATATATATATATATATATATAATATATAAATATATATTTTATAGTTATATATACTCATATAAATACTATATATACTAAAGGATTTTGAATCAAATTATCAATCCCAAGCAATTCCTCATTGAGAGTCAAGTCACCAACGAGTAACTAAGGAAGTAACACACTTGATTCAAGTTCATCAATTAAACTCCTTGTTTTAGAATCCTTGGTTTTATGATGAGTGTCATTATAAGAGTTACCATACAAAATCTTTTTCCATTCATCATTATCAGAATTAAAGTAAAAAAGATCATCATCGTCATCTCCCGGTGGAGATGAGTAAACGAGAGCAGGTTCATCGGTGAACCTCTCGAGAATGGGATCAATAATATCAATATCAGTCGTAGGTGAAGAAACTGTAGACGGATCTCAGTTCAGCAAATATTCAATTTCTCTAAGATCAGCTTCAGGATCAAAATTATCATCCTCATTTCTCGGTAGAAATGGTTTAAGAAAAGCGAGTTCACCGGCGAACTCCTCAAGAAGAGAATCACTAGTCTCGACAAGTGGAGAACTAGGAGAAGAATCCAAAGGAAAAGTGGTACTGCCACTAATCGGTTTATGTCTTGAAAAATCGATAATATTGATGCAATAAATGGATTGAAAATCACTTGAATTATTTTGTGAAGATTTATCAGTATAGAACACGACTTCTAAAGTTAATTTTTCCTTGTACAGATCCATAACGCAAGAAAGGTCTCTCTAAAATGATAGGAACTCTATGATCCGCCTCAAAATCAACAATAACGAAATTGGCAAGAAAATTGAATTTTTCCACTTTAACAATAACATCTTTAGCTATACCTATCTAAAATGTGACAGAACGGTTAGCCAGTTCAAGAGTCATCCGAGTGGGTTTCAGAGGTCCGATCCCAAGTTTCTTAAAGATCGAAAGAGGCATAAGGTTTATGCTTGCTCTAGAATCGGCTAAGGAGTTGTAAAACTCAAGATCGTGTAGGATACAAGGAATGAGAAACTTTCTAGGATCTTCAAGCTTTTTGGGAACCTTATTAAGAAGGATAGCAGAGCATTCAACATTTATTGGAGTATTTGCTAACTCTTCTAATTTCTCTTTGTCTTTTAATAAATCTTTTAACACTTTAGTGAATTTTAGAATTTGAGTTAAAGCATCCATAAGACTGATATCAAAATGAAGTTGCTTTAATATTTTCAAAAACTTAGATATTTGAACATCATTTTTATCAAGAAGTTTGGTCTTATTAAGCCTCGAAAGATATGGAATCTTAGGTTGATGAGGGTTGGGCTTAGGATCTTCCTTTGGTTTTAGTGGTGACACTGGCTGAACTCCAGGAGGTGGGACATGTGCGGTACTTACTGGGCTTGTAATATGCACCTCGTCCATTAAAGTCTCCGGTTCTTTTTCCACTTCCACCCTAGGAGTAGGAGGAACATGGGGTGAAATAAAAGGTTTAGCAGTAGTCAATCCACTCCTTGTCATGAAGAACTTTTTGCATTTGACTCATCAGATCTACAATTTGGGTGTTTTGGGTTTTCAGTTGTTGTATTTGTTGGGTATTGTGATTTTGCATTTGTTGGTTGTTTTGAGTTTGCATTTGTTGTATCTTAGCTTTAGTCGATCTCATATGTTGATACATCATTTCTTCCAAAGATGGCATAGTCAGTTGAGCTTGATTGAAATTATTACCCTGGTTAAAACTCTGATTCCTATTCTGATTATAACCCTGATTTTGAGAACCTTGGTTAAATCAATTTTGGTTCTGATTCTGGTTTTGGTTATTTTTGTTTTGATTATTTTGATAATTTCCTTGATTATTTCCTTGATTGTTTCCCTGATTCTGAAAATTAGGCTGATTAAAGTCGGGTGGTCCAAGGTAATTATTAGAACGATAGCTAAGCAGATTACGGTTACCTTGGGGTTGGTAAGAATTACCACCCTGGTTATAGGTACCCGTTGTAGCATAAACGTCCTCTTGAGTGTAGCCACCGGCGGCTTGACACTCATAATAAGCATGTGGACCACCACAAGTCTCATAACCGTTTTGTACATAATTAACTGGTTGGTTAAAAGAAGAGAGAAGTGCTTCAACCTGCTTAGTGAGAGCGGTAACATATAGCACTTCAACTTGAGGTTTGTTTCTAGAAGTTTGAACTTTAGATTTGTTTTTAATAATAGTTAAAGCTTCTTGGGTATTCTTGGTCAAGAAATTACCATTAGCTGCAGAATTAAGAGAGTCCTGATCAGATTGACTTAAACTATTGTGGAAAGTATCAATCCGATGGAGAAGAGAAAAGCCATGAAGGGGACATTTGTTAAGAAGATCTTTAAATCGGTCTTAGGCTTCAGCAAAAGTCTCACTGAATCTTTGTTGAAATCTCATGATTTTATTTCCAAGATTGATGGTCTTAGAAAGACGAAAGAAACGGTTCATGAACATGGAAACAAGGTCGTTCCAAGTTGTGATAGAATTTGCAGGTTCTTTTTCAAGCCATGTCTGGGCTGCTCCCTCAAGAGAAAACAAAAATAACAACAGTTTAACAACGTAACTCGGAACGTTATTAAGTTTAACTGTTTGTGTTATATTGGTGAATTGTCGAATATGAGAATGAGGATCATCATTTTCAAAACCATGAAAAGCGACGGCGGTCACTAGATTAAGTAAAACGATTTTCAATTCGAATTGATTTGCAAGAATAGGGGGTACAACAATTGCATCCGTGATTCGTTCAATATTATATATATAATATAGGAAAACAATCAACCAAATACCTTTAGCCAAGGATTGGTTAAGAATTCACAAAATAAAATATATATGTAACCGGAAGTTTGATTTCTCGGGTCGTTATGTCCCAACGAGGTGTGCAATTGAAAATCGAATGATGAATTGATATTTGATGTTTGAATATGACAAGATTATGATTGGTTTTTCTATTACTATAATTAAAAATGCAAAAACGATCAAAGAAAACCTAAAAACAAAAGCTAGAATGATTTAAATCTAAAACGTAGACGAAAACGTAAAAACGTGAGTTCTAAAAACCTAAATTATTCAATTTTAATCCCTAAATGAATTTTTCACTTTTAATGGGTCCTAAGTGACTAAAAACGAAGTTTAAAAAAAACTAGATCGAAAATGGAGTTGATTAAGACTAAAAACGAGTCAAAACAAGAACGAGAACGGGATCGAATCCCGTTCTTTAAAAAATGAAAAGTTGCAAAATGACCCTATGAAAACACTAATATTTTTCCTAGAAACTATGAAATAAAAGAAAATTTTAAAAAAATATATATTTATATTTTTCTGATTATTATTTTATTTTTTATAAATTTTTTAAGTTTTTAATCTAAATAAATTATAAAAAATACTAAACGTTTATATAAAAATCTAAAAAAAATACAAAAAATAGCCGAAGTTGTAAGGAATCTAAGAAAAATAAAACGGGAAAACCAGCTTATCCCAATAAGCTGTTATAGCAGCCAAAACATCCCCCCGCTTATAAAAGCTTAATGCTGAAAAAGTGGTTAAATACTAAACCACTTGAGTCTTTAACGAAAAGGACCCAAGGGCGCAGCGTAGTGTGTGGCTTTGTTAAAGGTTGAGGTGTTTTGAGGTCAGGGGTTCGAGCCTAGTGCTCACCCTTGAACTCCACCTTCCCCTTTTTATTTATTTATTTTTTTTTGAAAACTTTTTTAACAAACTTATTAAGGACGTGAAAATAAGCAATTTTTACAACTATGACTTTTTATGAAAACTTATAAATAAGCTGTAAAAGGCACTTAAATCAGACAGAATGGCTTATTAAGCCAAAGGCTTAAAGGACTTTATCTTTTTGGCTTTTAAAAGAGCAAATAAGCAAACTAAAAAGGAGAATAAGCTAAATTATAATAATCTAATCCTAATAAGCAAATACAGATGAAATTAAGCTAAATGAATTCAAAATAAGCTTAGAAAAGCTAAAAAGCTATCTGACACAAAACATATATGCAAAACAGACAATAGGGCAACTTGGGGCTTATTTTTAAGCAACTAGACAAACACTTGAGGCTTAATGACTTATGAAACTAAAAAGCATGGCCAAAACTCTATACAAAACAACAATCAAAGAGAATTTTGAAAGAAAAATAAGCAAGGAAAAGCTACTAGAAAACGCTAGGACAGACAGATTGCTTAAATGCACAAAAGGCACAAACAACTTTTCTTTTTTTTTGGATTTTTAGACAATTAAGCAAATTAAAATGGGAAATAAGCAAAGACTTACACTTATACAAACTAAATAAGCATTTAGGAATACAATTAGGCAAACAAATTACACAAATAAGCTCAAATAAGCAAGCTCAACACCAGGGGAGCTTCTTAAGCAAAACAGCCTGAAGGGGGAACCTTTTGGCTTATTTTTAAGCACTCAGATGAATCCTTAAGGGAAAACTAGTTGTATAATCTTAAAGTACAGCTATTAAGCTACAAGAAACAGGAATCAAAAAGAATTTTAGAGTAAAGCTAAGCTATAAAAAGGCTTATGAAAATGGCTTTTATACTCAGCAGCTACTGAGTTTTGACCTTTTTGAAATGACAAAAGCCAAAATGCAGGCTTATTTTTAAGACCTTTTAAGCTGATGTAATAGCTTACAAAGCTCAAACAGATTCAAATTGGCCTACTAAGAGCTTATTTACCAATTTTCAGAAGCTAACAACAAATTTAACTTATCTAAATTATAGCTTTAAAATGTGACTTTTTAACATTTCTAAGTTAAGTTGACAGAAGTTGTCAAACCACAAGCAACAAATGCAGGAACCATACATGAATCATCAATGATACACTTAAATGGGACATAAAAACTCAACTTATAACTACCTTTAACTAGATTATCAAAATAAGCAAAACTAGTAAACTCAATTTTACCACAGACTTGACAATAGCTATAGTAATCCCTTCTTTTGAGTTTTAATCTATAAAAGCTTATTGAAACTAGTTAATATACCTTAATTTAGCTAGTTAAATCAGACTTACTACCTTAACCCAATTACACTCCCATTTTGACCCACTTTAGGCTTATGCCAAACACCCCTTAAAGATGGCCATTTCCTCTTTCAAACTGATTTTAGAAGTTTTAAGCTTAAAATTCTCAAGTTACCAGATTAACTGACTACTTAAAGTACAAATGAGCTGATATGAACAACAAATAAGCTCTGAAAATAAGCAATAAGCATTTGGGCAGTTTCAAGGCAATTGAGACAGTTTTAAATTTAAAACTCAAACTAAGGGCATACAATCAATTAAAAAGCATACAAGATCATAAATAACTCTCAAATAAGCAACCTAAGCAGAAATAAGCACTAATTAAGCTATGCTACAGTAATAAGCTAAAAAAATGAAAATTTTAAGAAGGGACTTACACAAGTCCTTAGCTTAATGGCAAAGATAATAAGCTTCTATTAGCTTAAAAACCAATCCTATACGTCTCCCATGAGACTCTAAACCATGGCCATCCTGAATTTACCATGCTCCATTGCTTTTAATAGGATATTTGAATTTTGAAACTAGTTGCTTAAATAACCATCAAACTATGATAAAGCTTGTGTCATTCAAGTTCTTACAGCTTATATGATGTTTTTAGACTTTAAGGAACCTTTTTCAAAATGATCAAGCAAATATGGAACTTAGGAACAAGAAATTAAGAACATGAAAAACTTCAAACTTTTCATTCACTTTTAAAAAGGAGTACATTGCTTAAATTGAAATTGCATAAAGATAAAAATAACATAAGCTGAAAACTAGATGCCTTTCATGGCTTACACTTGGTCCTATTTATAGAATACTAATTAGGTCTTGAGCTCTTTGTCTTGTGTTTCTTTTGTGAGACAGAAACAAGGTGTGTTTGTTTTGTGAGTAGAAACCCACAATCATCTTAGCCATCCATCAACCTTTGTGCTCCTTTTGAAGTCATCACAGCCATTGAAATCTTTGAAATGTGTGGGATCGCCAACATGGCATGGCACCATGTGACTAGGGAGGTTAGTGGAGGTGAGGGTTTGGTTTTACCCTCTGAATTTCTTTGTGGTTGCAGGGATAAAGTGGGGAAGATGAACAGGAACCAAGAAATGGGGTTTTGAGCTTGGGCGGGAAAGTTTGGTTTTGGGTAACAGGGTAAAGGGTTTTGGGTTTTGGCAAAAGTAACCCTTCATCTTGTATGTTGTTATTGCAAAACTCGTCCCTTGTGGTGTACACATTTGAAAAATTGGCAGTTTCAGCCCCTCAACTCCTAATGAGAGTATTTGCAGAATGAGTCCTTGTGATTTGAGTTTGATGATTTGACAACTTCAGTCCTTGGAGTTGTATTTTTGACTTTTGACTCTTCTTTGACTTTATCGGGTTTGACTTTCTTGTTGACTTTTTGACTTTGACTCACTTTGGCTTCGATTTGACTTTGTCTTTTCCATTCCGTGCTCGGTTTTGTCGTTTTTGGCTTTCTTTTTGTCCTTTTCTTGAATATCCGTTTCCTGCACAATTCAAATGCAAAACATACAAATACAATGTATTTTTGGTACGTTTTTAGTCATTTAAATCCGTTTTAATGGAAAATGGTATGTGTAATTAAGCACATACCAAGGGCTATGATGAAGACTTCGAGCTCATTCACACAAGAAACACACCTTCAAGACCTTCCTTCTCATTCGGCTATAAAAGAGAAGACCATTGGCAGCCAAGAGCATCTAGTTTTTATCAAGTTTTTATCTAGCTTTTTAGTACTTTAACTTATTGTAATTTACAGCTTTTTCAAGTTTTTCAGCTTATTGTACTTTTTTAAAAGTCTTGTACTCTTGTTTTTAAGTTTTAATGAAATTTAAGTTTTATTGATTAATCCTGTTTTTAAGTTAATGCACTCTATGTTTTAAAAACGTTTGTTAAGCTCTTTTAAGCTCTTATTTACTTAGTTAAAACTGTTCTCACTTAAGCTATATAAACTTTTCCATAGTTTATATAGCTTAAGTCATTTTCACTCAAAAATCACTCAAAAAAAGCTATATGGATGATAAGCCAAACCTGGAAGGGCTTATGGGTTTTACCAGCTTATCTTTGATAAGCTGGAGCTTGTAGACAAAGCTCTTAAGAGCTTATTTGCCCTTGTTTAGAGCAAAGGGTCTTGTAAGTTTCATTTTCAAGTTTTTAGCTTATTTTACTGTTTGCTTATTTTAGTACCTATTTATTGCTTATTTCTGCTTATTATTATTGTTTTTTGCTTATTTATGCTTTCTTGTAGTTTAGATATCATTTGTTCATGTTTTAGTATAAAACTGTCAAGTTTAGCTTTAAAACTGCTTATTCTTATTTGCTTATTTTAAGTACTTATTTCTGAGTTCTTATTGCTTAATATAGCCTGATATTAATTGTTTGTTATTTGTTTTCAATAAACTTAGCTTAAATCAGGTTAAAAATGGTTAATGAAAACTTAAAGGGGTGTTTAGGTTAAGAGGTAAAAATGGGTCAATTTAGTTTTAAAATTACTTTGGGTCACTAAGCCAACTTTAACACTCTCTTTTAAGTTATTTTAATCAGATTTAAAAGTCTTTAAAGTGTAAAACCAAGTTTTAAGGTGTCTTGTACATGTTCCTTGAATCTGTGTTTTTGAAATTTGTTCAAACTGTTTGTTTTGTGATTTTTGCTTAAAGGATGTTTGAAGGACATGTTTAAGCTTCATTTGGAGTCTCATATATCTTAGTAGACAATAGTTGGTCAATTGCATTTTAGTCTTGTGGTTTTGATACTAAAATCTGTCAAGTGTATTTTTCAGTTTTTAAAAGCCATTTTTCAATCTCATTTTTAGGTTAGTTAAAATCTGTTCTAAGGTCTGAATTTGTTTGTATAAGCTAATTGTAGTTTGAACTTAATCTGTTGAAGCTTATTTTGAATTTTAACTTTCTTTAACTAGCTTAATTTAGGCTTGCAAATAGCTTATTTGTCTTTTAAAAAGAAAACAAAAAAGAGTGCAATCTAGTAAAAGTAGCTTTTTCTTTAGCCTTTTTCATAGCTTATATGTGTTTCAAACTGCTTATTCTTTGCTGATTCTTGAAGCTTATAGTATAAAGTTGCTTTTCATATAGGTCATTAAGCCATAAGGATAGCTTAAGGCTTTTAAAAATTAGCTTAAAAGTAGCTTGTTAGCCTGCATAGTCTGTTTTTAAGTGCTTACTGTCCTAAAGCTTTTCAGTCCCTTCCAGCTTATTTAATTTGCTTATTTTTAGTTAGAAGTGCTGATTAAGTGTAGGTGTGTATCTGTTTTAGCTTATTTTGTTGTTTCATTTGCTTATTGTGTTTAAGAAAGCCAACAATTTAGCTTTTGTCACTTAGTTTCTAAAAAGGAAAAACTGTCAGTTTAGATTTGCTTATTACTAGCTTATTTTCAAGTCTTATAAAAAGTTCATTTTTTAAAGATTTCCATTTTTCCTTATTTTATAACTTTTTAAAAAGAAAAATTAAAAAAAATATTTCATAAAAAAGAGAGGTCACAAGGGTCGAACATGTGACCTCCCCTTCACACACCAACACATTTAACACCACACTCCACTACCAACTGCCCTTGGGTCTTTTTCGTTTATTACTCCACACTACTTTTCTTTTATACACATTTTAGCCGATTAAGCTTTCAGCCTTATTTGCTTATTTACAGCTTATTCCAATAAGCTGTCTGACCCATTTTATTTTTCCTAAGCTTAGAATTGTTCAATGGACTTTTCTTGAATTTTTCATAATTTTCCAAATTAGTTTAGTATTTTTAATTAATTTTTTTGATTAAAACAATTTTTAATTCATAATAAATAATATAAAAGTCAAAAAATATAATTCTTCTTTTTTTTTAAATTTTCTTTTATCATTTAGGACTTTTAAAAATTAAATTTGCATTTGTAGGGTTAAAATTTGATAAATTAGGTTTTAGAGTCGCGTTTTTAATTCCCGTATCGTTTTTTGTTTAAATCTTTAATTGCTTTCGTTTTTAGCTTGCTTTTGCATGTTATTTGTAGAATTAGAATCCAAATCAAAATTTATTTGTTCAAACACGCGATCACGAACTTAAACTCGATTCTCAATTCACGCCTCGTCGAGAAACGACCCGGGAAGGTTTTGGATTTAACTTGGATAAAAGTAATCTTCTAAACCTCTTGGAATTCTTCTCAATATACTTTAATTGATATTTTGATACTAGTTATATATATATATATATATATATATATATATATATATATATTATATATATAGGCTAAGTTATGAAGTAATCACAAATCTTTGAAAAGAAATCATGTCACCTGTAGAGGACACTTATAGGTACCACCTCCAACTGGTCTCACTTTAATAGCATCCGTAGATTTCAAAACGCGTCCGTTTTCGTAAAGCTACAAAAGTTTGTCACACTTGCTTTGTGATTGTTTTGAAAAGTTAGATAGATTAGTGAGTATAGAAAGATTTTTGGCTTGGCGAGTTCTGGGAAAATCAATGGTGACCTAGGTATATGTCTTAAGAACACATAGCCGTTTGGATGGAGTGTTAAGCACTTCGGATGGGTGAGTTATCGCCGATTTTCTAAAACTAGTCAAATTAGAGGTACTGTTGGGAATAAAGATATAACTTTAGAATTTTGCTTTTTAAAATAAAAATGTGCTACCTGTAGAGGACATCTAGGGCTATCATCTACCGCTGACCTCACGTCAATAGCATTTTCAGATTTCATTTTATGTCCGTTTTGGTGAAGCGGTTAATTTCAGAAATAAATCTTCCACATGTTATTGAGGATAAATGGTAAATTTCACCAGGTTCTGAATATTTTTGGGAATTGGGGGCCTACATTTTTGGAAAAATAGACTCGTATGCAAACCTTTGACGCGAAAAGCAAACATTTTTATATCTATTACGGTTTTTAAATGACATCGCTTTCAAAGATGGGTGTAAAATTCAGATTTGTGATATAAGACATAGTTAGACGTAAAACTAAGGTGGTCACCTGTAAGAAATTATTGGTTAAGATGTAAACTTGAGACACGTCTTAGAGACGATATTAGTTCAGATTTAGACTTGTGATTTGAGTAAGTTTGACACACAAAATTAAGACGCAATGCCATACTTGTTTTGGTCAAATAAAAACATTTTATACAATTTTCCTTTCTTTTCATTCCAATTGTGAAGTGGTAGTTGATTATTTTTTCTAAGTTGCGCATTTATTTTTGGTGCACTTAGGGGGTTTGATTTTATTCAGTAATACATTTTTTATTTTTCCGTTCGCTAAAGGTGAGTTTATAGCCCCTTTTTCTATTTACTTATTTTACAAACTCTACGGGGTGAGATTACATGATTAGTTTACTTTGGACACAAGTGTTTTAAATTGTATGCTATCCAGATTATTGCCTGGAATATTATGCCCTAAGTTATACATTGCATATAAGTCCTACCAAATCATGAACCGTTAATTGCTAATGTAGTAAGCGCGAGTGTTATGGATAGATCTATCAGGATTGACAATCCCCACCTGGAATTTTTGGTCACAAGTTAGCCATGATGCATTTAACATTTTTGTGAAATCTTTGTAGGTGTTTTGCAGACACCCTATTATTTTGTTTGGGCATAACAGTTAAGTTTCGGTGGTCATGTGCTTCTTAGTGCATAATAATGTTTTGGACTACTGAATTTCTTCCGTTTAGTTCTACCATTACTAATTCTTGTGGTCAATAAACTGTTTGATTGCAATAACATTTAACTTCGATTTACTTAATCATTGTTTTATGATTAAAACCTATGAATTCACTCAACAATTTTGTTGACTTTTTAGCATGTTTTATCTCAGGTTTTCAGGTATTTTGCTCAGAGGGAAGCCGCACGGATATGTATTTCGGAGACTCTTCATTTTATACATTGATAAAATTTCTTTTGAAAACACTGTGTTGTAAAGAATTTCTATTGTTACATTCGATGAAAAAAAAATTCTAAACACTTGTGTTATTTTGAAACTGTTGGGATCTGTTTGCAAACTCTGATGTTTTAATGTATCGAATGTGAAACATTTTTTTAAAATGTATTTCAAAACGTCAAATTTTGAGGTCGTTTTTCGTGACTTGTACTTTGTGACTATGAAGTAGCACCCCATGTTATCGTTCCGCTGCCGTCAGATTTTGGGGGTGTTACAGATTGGTATCATAGCACTGGTCATAGAGAACTGAGTCATTTTCAAAACCTATACTATAAAATTTAGAGTCTCTCATCTTTTCTTATCTGATATCCGTGCGCGCGTACTTCCTGGTTCCTTATATTTAGTCCCTCAAGCATTACTATTAGTATTATATGGATAATAATTTTATAATACTTGACTTTCTTTTCGATCTCTTACGCTTATCTTCGAGATTATCGCTATTTATTTATATAAGTGTAATTTATATACAAATGTCGACTATGTTCGATCACTTATGTCTACCTTCTTGAGCGTCGCTATATTTTTTTATAAATGTTGCTTATATAAATACTATGACGTTTCTTAAGATATTGTTAGCGATATAATGGTCTCTAGAACTCCACATGATTTTTCCATAATGCCATTTTCGACGATATTGAATTTCGACATAGTTTGTTGATCTCATTGGTTATTTTACTAATCGACTACAAGTTTGGACACTCGCTTCGTACTCTTGAAACGCATACGTCATCACGTAACCTACTGCATAGAATCATGCCGACTAATTGGAATACGACAATTAACTTGTCACCTCGGACGTGTCGCCTTAGAGCACCTATTCTTGGAACACGACTCATTAACGTCTTATTCTTCTTCTCTTCTCTCCTTGTGATTTTAGAGAATTATGCCACCAAAAAGACAATTACTAAGTTCAACAACTATCAAACGATGTATAACCCAACGTATGGCTAACATGTGCATAAAGACCCGTGAGACAAATCACGCTAATGAAGGTCACGTCTTACGACTAGAATATCATTTGGGAACAACACAACCAGCATCCCCCACTCCGTAGTGAGAATCTCGATCATCATAGCTAATGATGACCTTTTTATTTAAAACGTTTCTTTGAAAACTCTTGATGTATTGTTTGCTTTGTGGTACGAATATATCCACTCCCTTTAATAATTAATTGTTTGTACAATTAACTTCTCATATTCCATTTTAATATCCTTGATATACCATATCCTTATTATGTGCGGGTTTTAACCATTAGTATTAACTCCCTTTAATCATCAATTGTTTATACAATTATTTTCTCATAGCCCATTTTAACATCCTTGATAAACCACTTCCTTAATATGTGCTTGTTTTGGGTCAATTTAGTATAATCTCTTGGTGTGAGATATATGTTAATTTTTTTGTACAATTAATTCACTTATCTCATTTAGCAATCTTGGCATATTGTTTTTTTTAAATATGCCTCTTTCAACTATTAGTATTAATTCTCTCGTTTGCATCGATTAACTTCATGAATGACTCTCTATAGTTTTTCATAATTCTTTATGACTTTTTGACCGTTACCATAATTTGATATCCTTTACACTTCTATACAACCATTATTATGATCAATTGATTCTTTGCTTATTTAATTATTCATACAAATGATCCTTAATACTCCCTTGATTCATAAATTGCTTATGCGAATCATTCTTTATATTTATTCTTTTGATCAATATTACATTGGTACATACGTTCTTATACGTGCTATCTTTAGTCGTTGACATATTCATATTTTACATGCTTGCGATATATTTTATTGTTTGTTCATATACTCTCATTCATTCCTCTCGCGATGCTATGACTATTCTTCTCTTTGATTTACTCATTCTTTTGTGGTATGGATTAATGATTGTTCGCTACTTTGTTCTTAAAATAATTAATCTCCCTTTTAAGGATTATGAAATCCCAAAATATCAAACTCATTATAACCTACTTTCCTTGGCATTCACTTCCTTTGAAGATTTATAAATTATTTGATTCCTTCGTTCGCATTAATTATCATTACAAATTCATTATTCGATCTTGATACGTATTGTTATTCGGTATGTGCTTTTTTGATCATCGTTATGACATGATAATTCTTTGTTTTCACTTGTTTTCTCATCAATACAGATATCCAATCTTTTCATCAAGGATTTTCATAACAACTAATCCGTACCACATTCGAATAAAATACTCACTGTTTTTATAAAAATTTGTGTTGAAAACAGTAACCCAAAACAGTTTATAAAAATAGTTTTATAACTTTAAATCTCGCAAAACTCATAACTCCTTCGTTTTAATTCCGTTTTTAGTGTTCTTTATATGCACGGTTTCCTATTGAGATGATCTATCATCATAAAATATTTGTACATTTTTCTCAGATCTGAAACATTAACTATTAAAAAAATAACTTTTATAGAAACATTTTTATATATTTAACTATCGTAATCTTGTAATTATCATAACTTCTTCGTTATAGCTTCGTTTTTTGAGTTCCTTATCTGCTTGGAATCCTCATAACATGTACTATCATTATAAAATATCCACATATCTTTAATAGATCTGAAACAGTGCCAGTTTTTATAAAATTATTTTTATAAAAACACTTTTATATATTTAATTATCGTAATCTTGTAAATATCATAACTTCTTCGTTATAGTTTCGTTTTTTTACTTCCTTATATGCTTGGATTCCTTATGAAATGTACTTGTATATAAGAATACTTCCATAATTTATAAAATTCTGAATCTCAACAGAATGGTTAAAACAGTTTATATACATATATATAAATTATAAACTAGTTTTTATAATTTATTACTTGGTTAATTTGTACAAGTCCTCCAAATTATTTTATACCACATCTTTGGTATATTTTAGGTCTTCTAAATTGTGTCCATCATTATGTCCAAGTAAAGTGTCCAAGTAAATTGTCCTCATAATAATTTATACATAAACTTTATAATAAAATTATTAACAATTAAATTATCCATGAACTTTATAAATTAATACACACTTATATAAAGTGTGTTCTTGCATTTTAAACATTATTTCATCATAGATAATTATATATTCGAATCATGAACAAGCTCATTATATTTTATAAATCCACAAAACAAACCCTAGATGGTGATTAACATTATAACATGATATAAAATAGAAAAATGAATAATTAAAAAGATTAGGGTTTAAGTAGACATTAGAAGAGTGTAGGAGGATGAAGAACACAAAATAAAACCCCAAATGACAAACCCTAATTCGAAACCCTAGTTTCCTTCTTGATATGAACCCTTGAAAAATCAACACCCAAGCTTCCAATATACATTGAATCACCTTAGATATTACTACTAACAATACTAGTACACTTAAAATCTTTGTAAAAATCAAACTATGAAAACCCTAGAAGTGTAAAATGAGTCGTGGCTTTTACAAGGGAAACAAGAGAGTATTTTTGTTGAGTTTACTTGCAAATGGAAAGGTAATAAGCCTTGCATTATGCCTCTTTATATAGTGGAAGTATTTCTTAAACCAACTAGCAAAACCATGGATCAAGAGTGGTATGAGTACAAAGGGTACAAGTGCTCTCCTCCTCCCTAGGTGGATGAGATGACATTAGTGGAAGATTTAAACATGTGCATTATTTGAAAGTATAATTTGAAATGGTTTGGTGTTTTATTCTTTGTAGATCCGGTCCTAGTGGTTATAAGAGTAGAAAATGATTTAATTTTTGGGTATTGGGTATGATAGTGGGTATTTGTTTGAGTATAGATAGGTATTGGTGCTTCTGTGTATGCTTAAATGTATTTTATTGCGAAACGTAGACGCTTTACGTAACCAATAAAAATATAATATGAAAAGTTATAAATTATCCTCGTAATAATTATATAACACTTGCTTGACGTAAACTTTTATTTGTTTGATGTCCGTTTACGTTGAATGTTGACTTTTAGTTTACGCGATTTAACTAAACGATGAAAATTTAAAGTAAACGCGTAAAAGCCTAAAAATAAATAATGAAAAGTATTGAGTCGTAAAATGACCTGAAATAACGGATTGTTACACCTATCATAGTTCCAGAATAATAAACACACAAACGCAACAATGCCTTGACCACCCATAATAGACTAATCGGGTCAGAAAACATTGTATAATCAAACATCGCTAACCAACCATCGACAAAAGGTATCCGACCCACCATATCTTTATTGGGAGACGAACAATGAACACCACAATAGTTCAGCCTTTAACACAAACATGACTGAATATTGTTCATATGAATCATACACCTAAACTGCTCATAGTCACACACCGATCAACATCGCCACACACCATAAACACCGGCAACGAAGAGATCGGTGGCATCGAAGAGGCTCTAGTGTAGGTGACATTCGAAAGACTATCAAAGCCATTAAAGGCCAAACATTGCCATGTGATCTGCCAACTGCTTTGATCAAACACATGCAAGCAATCCCAAATTGAATAACCCGACAGTCCTTATAATTGTAAGGTTTTATAATTTATGATTATAATTATAATATAATTTTTAGCCATCATGGCTGCAAACACCACACTCATGGTGCTGTTGCGCCAAGGTGCGACCTACTTTCACCCACCATGATCAACAACAAATAAGATGTCGTGGAATAACCAAATCAGGCGTAACCAAATGCAACCAAGCGTAATTGAAGCATCAATAAACGAAGCATCAAAACAACTATGAGAGGGGATAAAATGATATGCGTAACCAAATGCAACCATGGCTGCAAGCATAAAGCCGTGCTGCCCCGCCAAGATACGGGTCGATTTCAACCCCCACGATAAAAAGGACACGTGGCCAGGGGCTAATGAGAAAATCCAAGAATTCTTTTTTCCTTCTTGTTCATCAATCGAAAATGAAGACAAACCGGACACCATGACTGCAAACACCATTCTCATAGTGTTGTCCCGCCAAGGAACCCCACAAGCCCAAGAAATAAGCGTTACCCTTCACATGTAACATCAACACCCAAAAACAATTTAGGGTTCACCAATATTAATTAATCCAATCAATAATCTCAATTAAATCAAAACCAATGTATCAACAACAATATACTACCGCAAGTGGATGTAACAAATTATAAAACCTTACAATTATAAGGATGCGCCTATCATCAAGTTCGATTATAAACACAATCTCACTAAAAATTTCGTTATACACAAACTTACATATCATCACATGCTAACAAATCAACCAAAAACTTTGATCAAACACATGCAAACAACCCGAAATTGAATCCGTGAAATGGTGACGGTGGTATAAGTTTGGGAGTAGACACGCACCCCCGACGTGGAAACAACTAAATAAAAGGGGCTATGATAAGTGAAATTAATGAAGACTAGGTCGAAAAGATGGAGCGGATTTAGGGCGAGAGAGGGAAGACCCGTGAAACAAACCAACAACCACACACAAACAACAACCTGATCAGGCCGAACCAAGTATAATAAATCCGTGGGTCGGATCGTACGTGGGTCAGACCAGGTCGGGCGGCATTAAAATCTGACCCGAACGATTCCTTATAATTGTAAGGTTTTATAATTGAATGACTTGGATTTTAAATTAGTCAATCCATTAGCTATAATGAAAAGATTGCATTATTTTCCATCAAGTAGTCACGTGTGTTATCACAAATTTAGGTGTCCAATAATGAATTGCATGTGATTTAGTTTACAAGAGAGAAAAGTAGACTTTAAGCTATTTAGAAATTAGTTTTTGGCGTTTTTGCTAACAAAAATAACGCAAACCATTGAGAGTGTAAACTGTAAAGTACAATGATATACTTAAGACGCAGATGGTTAAATGGATTGTTTAGGTGATGTGAAAAGCATTTTGGGTAAAAATAAGTTAGACTTTGTGCAGTAAGTTAAATTTTGCGTGTTTATGTGAAGTAAGTTCGTATTTGAGCGGGTCGTGTGTAAACATCAATGAAAGTGATAACCACTAAATATGGGTTCGATGGAGAAAGTTTATTTTGACGTAACATTGATATGACGGAGGCGGACAACCACACAACACCAATAAACTTGGTCTAAGTAAATAAATAAGTTTTAGGTGTTTATTATACTTATTTTTAAGCTGATCATTATGGTGGTCGTCGACCACCTCGATCACCTAGTGGTGGCCTCTATCACGCGCCATGACCATGAGACTATTAGCCCAATCGTATTTTAGGCTTACTTATATCTGATTATTATGTAATTCGGGCGGCCCATGTTAGTTAGCTTTTGTCTCAAGTCATGTAAACTATATATATTGAAGTCTAAGAATATTGAATGGGGAGGAGGATTTACATAATAATCAGATACAAGTAGGCCTAGAATACGACTGGGCTAATAGAGACCACCTCCAATCGGGCGCCATCCATGCATTTTTGTCCTTTTTTGTTGGTCCTCACCATCTAAGTAAAAAAGTAAACCGGGTGGGGGGGGGGGGGGGGAGGGGGGGGGCAGAAAGTTTTGCTCGAGAAAGCACACATTAATAATTATTAGAAAATACATTACAAATTGATTGTTAGGGGGCAAATTATAAAAAAAAAGCCAAATATGTTAGAAATTTTACATTACAATTTTAGAAATGCTCATTGTGCCCTCTCTTTGTCTCCGCCCATAAAACACCTAAAAGAAAGTAGATTTGATGGTGCGGTAAAATTAGTGATGCATCATTTATAATTGGGTTAAAGTAATTAATTACCAACGTGTTTTCCAAAATTTCCACATCTTACCAAGATTGTGGTTTTAATATCATTATAACCATCCAAACTTGTTTGTACCGGTAAATATTACACATGTAATTATCATAATTTTCACGTCATCAAAATTTATCAGGTGGAATTAATTTGTTGACTTTTTGCACCTCCATCTCACTGAGAGATTTTTATGAGTCCCGACGGTTTATTAATAACAACAATCACCATTTTTCAGCTTGGCCGAAAATAAGAACTTCAGACCTCCTTTTTTATCACTTTCTCAGAACACTAACCAATTCACTGATTTCATACCCATTCTCATTGTTTTGTTTATCAAAAACTCAACAACACCCCTTTTTTTATGGAACCGAACAAATCCATATATCCTTTTTTTAACAACTCATACCCACATTCATTCATTACCTACTTTAGCGTCTCCTAACCCCACTGATTCTCATACCATTACTTGATAATCTCAGTCTTGCAACACGAGTTGGTTTGTGGGGTTAGGTTTGTGGTGACACATTCGATATTGTTTTACATATCAGCATCTTTTTTTTTACGTTTGCCGTCGCCGGATAAGAGATGGTTGGAATTGATGTGTAGGGATGAGTATGTTTGATTTTTGTGGTTGATGGGTTTCTTGATTTCTGTGGGTTTGAAGGTCTTGATTTGTTGGTCTTTTTTTTAGATCTTGAATCTGATTTTCGATATGAAGATGACTGGATCTGTGTATTTGTGATGATAAAGGATTTGTGTGAATATGTTACTGTGAGTTGTGAAGGATTTCGAGTTGTAGGAGATCTGGATTTTTTGAGTGTGGATTTGATTTACATAACACGCGATCAGTGTTTTCTTTTTTTTTGAATGATTTTGAGTGTGGTAGTGGTGAAAACAAACGTTGAGGATGGCGGTGGGTGTTGGAGTGAAAAAGAATAAGTGAAAGAAGGGTGTCTATGGATTTAATGAGTTCGCCGGAAAAGATGGAGATGTTGGTTGTGGCATAGAGAGAAAAGAGATGAAGGAGGCGTGTAGATTGAGATGGGAAGTATTTTTGTGGTGGATGAGATCTAAAAGAAGAGTGGTAATTGTGATGTTTGACTAGGTAGTAATATTAAATATGTGGATGTGGATGAGGTGGAGCAACTTGTGTTGAGATGGCGTCTACATGGAAAATATATAAATTCAAACTAAATTTTACCGGCTAAAAAATGTGACGTGTCGGTTATTTTAACTTTTTAACCGGTGAACACCGGTATCATTTGAGATAGTTGGTAAGATATTAAATATAAAAAATTTGGATGATATAAATGATATTAAAACCACCATCTTGGTAAGATGTGGAAATTTTTGAAATTACGTTGGTAATTAATGACTTTAACTCTTTATAATTTTATATGAAGCGATGAATTTGATTACCATAATGTTCGGCCTTAAGTTGGTGTAAAGTTTATTCAAACAACTACACATACAATGGAAAACACATCTAGTAGAATTATTATCAATGTACTCACAAAGAAATACAACTTTTCTCAGTTAAGTTGTTTCATTAGTATATAACTAAAAGTAAAACACCTCAAATTAGCCTAAAAACATAAAAACATTCCGGTACTAATAAAAATGCTTATACTACTTGTAGTAAAACACAATAAACTGGCAAAAGCATTAAAAACAACACTACTTAAACACCTACTTATATAGTAATATTATAATCTAGAATAACAGTCATTGTCACTTGCAAACAACTCATCCTCAAAGCTTTCCTTGTGCTCAACAATCACACTTTCTTCTTTCCCCCATATTTATATTCTTTCCTCACCAAACCAAGATTTTAACATTTTTCAAAACAATACTAATCTTCTCTCCATATCACAACATAACCCATTTCTTAAAATCACATTTCACCTCCAAATTTAGAATCTTTTTTATATATATGATCCAAGATTCTTAATTTTTCTTGTTATGGAATTTGAGCAAACAAATGAAGCAATGGGTTTTAATGAACCTTCAATGGAGCATAATATTAGCTTTGTTAAAGCTCTTCAGGTTTTTTATTCTTTATATGAATTTAAGAATTTTGGTTTAAAGTTTGCATTTTTATTTCGGATTTGATCTGGGTGTTTTTTTGTATGATTATTAGTGTTTGTTATATGTTTTTTAGGTGAATATGTGTTAATGTGTACTAGAGTTGACTTTATGTGAAGTTGATTTACTGTTTGATTGGTTTCATGTTACTGAATTACATGTTTGACTTTTTGAGTCAAACTGGTTAGCTTTAAATTTAATTTGATGTGTTAGATTTTGTGTTGTGTTTTGTGTAGTAGAATTGGTGATTACATCATGGTTTATGACATGAAGTATAAAAGAATAAGGGTTGGTGTTAATTGTGTTAGAATTTGTACT
Organism: Tanacetum coccineum; assembly: GCA_026074375.1. Taxonomy (NCBI): domain Eukaryota; kingdom Viridiplantae; phylum Streptophyta; class Magnoliopsida; order Asterales; family Asteraceae; genus Tanacetum; species Tanacetum coccineum. The sequence continues at coordinate 50,625 of BQNB010003656.1, read as the reverse complement.
ACTAATTTTGCATTCTAAAAGTACTTGGTTTGACTTATAGCTGCAAGTCATGATTGTTGTTAAAGGGGTGTTTCATGAATGATTTTGTGCTTTTATAGTGATTATTGAGACATGAAAAATAGATCAGTGTCAAAGAATCAGATCACCAGTTGCTTAAATTGGAAAATATTGGTGATTTCACATTTCTCTTAATAAGCGGTTATCTAATAGCCACTTCTATACTTGTTTCTCCATTTTCGAGTTTCTTGACATGAAAGAATCCGAAATTTCCAATTTTTAGTCACTTTTGCTAAGCAATGCAAATTTTGATTATTGTCACCACCGAAACACACTACCCTCACTGACCACCACCAACCACACCCCCACCACTCATCCAACCCCCACTCACCCCATGCCCCAAACCACCACAACCCCCTACCGACGCACACCACCGTCAACTCCAACCACCAACCCTAAAACCCCCCAAAAATATCTAACCTTGTCTACCCACACCCAACCCACTGTCACCCCTGAACGCCCACACACAGATAACCGCACTTCTACCAAACCGCCCACCACACCACCAACCACCTCCTCACAACCAATCACCCCCCCATGTCACCGAACCCACAAACCACAAGTCAACCCACCCTAACCGCAACTACACCTACCCCTAACCCGAACACTACACCAACCACCATCACACCAAACCCGTAAACCAATCACCACAACCGACATATCACACAACCCCTCCCACAACACCCCATCCCACCAAAAAACCCCCCGAACACCCAATCACCACCCCCTACCACCGCTCCCCCTCCAACACCGACCTCATATCCGCCCCAACCTACGCCCACACCCCCCTACACAAAAACCACCCGAACCTCGAGCCATAACCCTACAACAACCTCACCAACAAAACCACCACCACCACCTACCATACCACAACCCAACCAACGTACCCAACCCCAACCAAACTGCCCTTGTCACCTGCCACCTCACCACCACCCCCTCCTGCCTTCACCCCTCAATGTCCAAGTCACCTACCTCCCACCTAAACCCATAACGCCTACCCAACCCCTACACACACCACCACCCCAATCTCAAGCAGACCACAACCCGACCACACCTAACCTCCACCTCATGCCTATCTGTATCACGCCGACCTTAGACACACATCAAAACCATCTGATAAACATAATCAAGATAGATGGTTTAGTGGCATAATGTGCTTTTTTTATGTCTGCGTATTTTATACAAGATTTAAATGTTGCACTGCTGATTGTGTTTAATGTTTGTTTAGGAACTCAAAAATCTAAGGTCGCAACTGTATTCTGCAGCGGAATATTGTGAAAAATCTTATCTTCATAGCGAACAGAAACAAGTGTAAGAATCATTTAAAACACATACAAGCACGTACACATGATCTAGTTTAGGTTTTCGTTTTGTCTTATGTAGTTATATATACATTCTTTTGTAGGGTCCTTGATAATATCAAAGATTATGCTGTACGAGCCCTTGTAAATGCTGTTGACCATATCGGCACTGTTGCTTACAAACTAACTGACGTTTTAGACCAACAGACCTCAGAAATTTCAACAACGAGTTTACATGTGACATGTTTACAGCAGGTAATATTTATTTTTTGGTTTATTTTATGAAGTCTTGCATAGCAACTTTGTTGATGATAGTTTTTTTACTTTTGGTGTAAAGCAACTTCTTACATGTGAAACATATACGGACAGAGAAGCTCTGAGACAACAACAATTGCTAGCGGTTGTACCACGGCATCACAAGCATTACATTTTGCCTAGTAAGCATATTGACACACTTTCAATCTTACATTTTTATATACGTGGAAATGGGTTAAAACTTAAAACTGCCAAAGTTGTAGAACGGATCTGGCTGACCTGCCTGTACGTTTCTTATTATGACACTCATAATTATAAATATTATGTATGATCACAAAAAGTTCTTATCAACAAAATGGTTGAATATTATTTGTAAAAAAAGTAGTAATTAGGATAATGCGAGCACTTTAATCTACTTTAGGCGACTTATAAACAGGTTGAACCAGTTTCACTGTGGGCTCACATAAAACACACGTGATCGATCTGCAAAACGAAAAATGCTAAATCATATAAACAAATTGGTTATGAATCTTTAACTACTTTACCCATGTACCTTCCTTTCTCTTACCTAGATTCCGTCAGCAAAAAGGTCCATTTTAGCCCGCAGATTCAGTCACGACCACGACGATTTCCTTCAGGTAGTTGATGTATTTCATTTTAAATATTATCATATTTTTCATTGTTATAAGTTGTGAACATGTGGGAGTGGGACTAGATTTTTCAACGATTAACACAATTATACACCTTTAATTTAGGTACCCCATCTGCAAATACTCTTTGTTGGCATCTGGCATCAGAAACAAAGTCTACTTTGAAAAGGAATTCAAGATCCACGAGGTTGCATCACGTTAACATCTTATTTACATGTTTCTCAATTAAATATTTAACACTTCGGAACAACTTTTTTGGCAAATAACAAAAAAACAATGAAACACTATGATATGTAGTAAAGATTATTTTGCTTGTTTTACAGCGTTGATGGTATCAAACCATCTAGTCGTGCTACTGTGTCATCTCATGCTTGTATATCTTCACTATGGCTGCTATTCAACTACATAAAATCTTTATTTCTAGTGCTGGTATATATACAAATGGCATATACGGGATGCAAACAAGATCATCTGAAGCTCATCTTAAGCTGTCTAGAATGGGCCCTGCTTCAAGTGCAGTTATTTAAACGCCCGGCGTATCACTACAGGTAATATCAAAATCGACAATGAACATATATAAAACAAAAAAAGATAGTAAATGATTTAGAAACCGCGTATGAGAAAAACACATGCAAATATAGGAGAAAAAACTATTTTTGAATTCTTTTTTGTTAGAGATGGAAAATTAGGCATGTTGGGTCACGGGTCAAAATGAATAAGTTTTTTAATATGGTCGAAACAGGACAAGTTAACACAGGTATAAGTTTTTTTTCCTTACGTTTTTTGATTTTTATAAATAACCAATGTGTTGTCAATATAATTATCTGAGTAAATTGCATAGATCGTCCTTAAAATTTGGTCAAATTGCATGTTTCGTCCCAAACGTTATGAAAGTGCAAGGATTATCCCTGTGGGAAACCTTTGGTTCAAGGATCGTCCCTGTGAGGAGACCTTTGGGGAAACCTTTGGTGCAAGTATCGTCGACGATACTTGCACCAAAGGTTTCCCACAGGGACGATCCTTGCAATTTCGTAACGTTTGGGACGAAACATGCAATTTGGCCAAACTTTAAGGACGATTTATGCAATTTACTCTAATTATCTGATGTAATTTATGAAGCGCTTCAGGATACTTCATTTGATAATCCTAAATGTGAGGTTCCTCGTGCCCCTATGCGTAGCAAAAGCGTTTTATCGTCTTTCTTTGTCAAACAAAAGACATCAAAACTAAGGACGAGTGCGGTTTCATGAACACCAAAGCCTGCACGATAGTGGTATAGCTGAAGACAACTACAAATAACAAGAAGAAATTGTATATTTTCTTTACTTTTGCTTGCATTTTGTTGTGAATTTTATCTATGTAATAATATTGTTCACATGGTTCATAGTACCCAGCCTATAGCACATTTCTGAATATTTTAATAAACATGTTTTAATTATTAGTTAAATATAGAATACCATGAACATTTGAAGTTTCTGTACTTCTGACCATAGAAATCGCACAGACGGTTTATTTATGCCTTTATATTTGGTTAACTCGTTTAAAGAAAGTGATTCTGAAGTAATTACTGAGGTGCAGAACTGCAGATTGTTACATAAAGTCACAGGTAATGAAGGATGATAAGTAACACAAAAGGTTCATGATTGTTACATAAAGTCATCCTTACATTCTTCATCTGAATCTTTATCAAGTCACCATTTATGCCCAAGATCACAAAATCGTATGAAACAAGAGTGCTACCGTTAAAGCAGCTAGACAATTAAAGGGGATTTGCATTACGCAGTTTAACTCTTCGTCCATATACACGTACCAAGTCGTTGTAACCGGATCACATATCCGTTCTCGAATCATATAAATAACATTTAATTTAACTACGACACTAATTACTTCATCTATACGTACCAAGTCGTTGTAACCAGATCACGCGTTCTCGAATCATATAAATAACATTTAATTTAACTACGACACTAATTATATAACCGAAAGAAACAAAGCCTAAAACAGCCATTCTAATCAAACTAATAACTAAAAAATCAACTCAAAGATTTTCAAGGGTGCTGGCCGGTCAAAAGGGTCCTGGCTATGTCCCGGTCGCTGCAAGAATAGAGTAATGTTGTATTAGTACAGAATAGAGTAATGTTGTATCAGTACATAAAGATAATAAGAAATGATCCATAGTTATAGTTACTCTGAACATATTTGTTTGATTTATAATTTTAGCCGCAATGCACGATAGATAGAACCAAGCAACATCAATCGATCACCTAGAAAATGGACAAAATTAAGAATGGGGATGCATACCATGAGAATTCCCGCCATGACCACTTTGAGGTGATAAAGGTGTAAGACGCATCTTGGCAAACGTGTCCTCGAGCTGAAAAAGATTTAGAATTTGTCAAAGGGAGTTAGGAAATAATGCACATTAAAACTTTATTTGGATGTAAGCAAGCAGCTGGAGCTCTATTTGTAATATTGAAAATTCGTATCGTAAATCAAGTGAGCTAGTAATATCAACTATCAAGTTATATGATTATCGTAAACACGACCAGAGCTGCAATTCTCGTAGTCTGAAAAGCATATATATAGTGCGCTCTGCTCGCAAAGGGATTGGAACAAACAATAACATCAATTATTTGAGCCTTAATATGCTTCAAATAATTTAAGTCCACATTTTCATTTTTGTTTGCTGACATTCCAAGCGTGTCAGCAGTTACGACTATGATGCTTTTTTGCAAAACTTAAACAAGCCCACAGTTATAAACCAATGAATAACTATAATTACACACCAAAATTCCATCAAAAATCTAGTTGATACAATTACTAACATGACCGTCACAAAAATCACTTTAATAAAACATATCCAAACACCCCTTAACTGATACTTGATAAGTTATTTAGTTACCAATAACCCAAGGCTAGCCCAAAACAGCGCAAAGAGAGAACGCACATATATTTATTTTTTGCCCAACAAAAATGACTTTAACAAAGTTACAGATCTGTAAACCAAAAGAGCAAGTTTAATTAATAAACACATTGATAATAATGTTCTTACAGCCGGAGATGCGTTCTGCGGACTCCTCTTGTTGTATGGCGTAGATAATGCCCAAATACCTTTACTCTTCGCTATTTCTTTACTTTGGTACGGTGTTAGACACATCTTGGCTAACTTGGCCTCAAGCTGTAGAAGGATATCACGATTAGCAAACCAACAATGAAACTCCTATTCAGACTCATTTAGCAGACAAACAATCAATAATGTGGTATAAAGGGGTTGGGAAGTAAGAAAACATTTGGTGATACCGAGTCATTTGGTTTAAAAAACAGATTTTTTTGGATTTATTTGCAACTTGAACCTATTCTAGCTAGATGGTTCAAACATCAATAACCACTAAATCAACTTATTAAAGACAGAGCACACACAAATACTGTTCTTACATCATGAGATGAGATCTTCGGACCCGTCTTGTTTGGTTTAGATGAACGACATCTTGGAGTGTGATTATTGGCATTTTTTGCTTTGACGTTTTTCTTGAGTTTAATACCAAGTATTCGCAAGGGAGCGTGAAATGAAAGACACATCTTGGCAAACTTGTCTCGGGGCTGAAGAAATTAGCAAATAAATTAAAGATGAAATCAAAATTATTAACAAATATTAATATTCATTTAACAAAAAGAAAACAGGTCGTTCTCGAGGGTGGGCGATCGGCCTGATGTGAAACATTAACATTTTCATTTTGGATGTACAAAAGCAGTTGGAACTCTAAATTAATATGAAACAAGCATAGTTCCCCGCGCGTTGCTGCGGGACGGTGTTTCTTTTATCATAGATGTGGGTGTTTTTTTAAGCATGATTGCCCGCGCGTTGATGCGGGGCGTTAATTTTTTTTTGTGCGGCTTTATTTTTCCGGTCTCATGTTTAATAGTTTTTTTATATGGGCTTATGTTGAGCGTCATGTCGTGGGTATTTTTTTATCTGAATAAATCTATTTGCGGGTTTATTTTTTCGGTCTCATGTTTAATAGTTTTTTATATGGGCTTATGTGTTGGGCGGCGTAATGTCGTGGGTATTTTTTTATCTGAATAAATCTATATTTTTTTTTCCTATTTTGTGCTGAGCAATTTTTTTTAGCGGGTTTATTTTTTCGGTCTCATGTTTAATAGTTTTTTTTATATGAGCTTATGTGTTGGGCCTCATGGCCCGAATAATTTTTGATCTGAATAAATCAGTAATTTAGTATAAAAAATTTCTATTTTGTGCCGAGCAAATTTTTTTTTTTTTAAGTTGCCTACTTAAAAAAAAAGTCAAATGGGCCGGTTACTGTAGCTACTGTAGCAAACATGGTCGAAACGACGTAGTTTTAAACCAAATATAGTATATGTATATAATTTAAAGAAAGAAAAAAATGTTTAATAGTTTGCGCGTTTATTTTTTCGGTCTCATGTTTAACAGTTTTTTTATATGGGCGTATGTGTTGGGCCTCATGTTGGCGGTATTTTTTTATCTGAATAAATCAGTACTTTTGTAAAAAATTTCCTAAAAAAATTCTTATTTTGTGCCGAGCAATTTTTTTTATGTTACCTAATTTAAAGAAAAAAAAATGTTTAATAGTTTTTTTTATATGGGCGTATGTGTTGGGCCTCATGTCGCGGGTATTTTTTTATTTAAATAAATAAGTACTTTTGTAATTTTTTTCCTTATTTTGAGCCGATTAGTTTTTTTTTTATGTTGCATACGTTAAAAGGAAAAAAAAAACCAAACGGGCTGGGCCAAGAAAAAAAAAAAAAAAAAAAACCAAATGGACTGGGCCAAAATGGGAGCCCAAAAAAATGGGTACTGTAGCAAAGGTCAAAACTATGTCGTTTTAACCCTAATATAGTATATAGATATAATACGTTGGTGATTATAGCGTCAATCACTTATCTATCCTATTATATAAAGCATTTACAATGTGGGTCTCATCAAAAATTAAAATAAAAATATGCAATCTTGACCATTCATCTTATTTTAGAAGATCACATCATAAAGTGACATGTGTCACTTTTTAATTAAAAAATCACTTTTATTTTCAATTTGACATATCTTTTTATCTATTTATTTTTTTTATGATCTAATTTCACCGTATTTTTTAAAATTTCGTGATCTTTAATTCAACATCCTTTTTATATATCTTTATAAATTTTTAGCTTTTCACATTTTTAGTGAGTTTATTTTGAATTTTTAACAACTTTAATTTTAATTTGAATACAAACTTGATTCGTAAAATATATATACTTTTGGAGACAATGTTTGATGGGTAAGAGAGTGTGTGAGTCTTTATACAAGCGAGAATGATGTTAATATGATATTGCGAGAAAGCTACGGAAACCCAAACAAACGAATTCTCTAAGCGGGTAGGGAATTGTAGAGCGAGTTGGGTTAGCAATTTTTATCGCCGCCGCTATGCGCGGGTATCCAACTAGTTTTATGTAATGAGCTAATTCAAGTATAGCTTATAAACAACTCGGGAGGTACATACTACATAGTGCACAATTGTTGTACCTACCTTGATGTCGGGGTCAAGCCAAATTTTCACACCAAAAGAAACAACTTTTACCAATGTCTTTTCCCGCAATGTAGCTAGCTATTGGTTACCGTTGATGTTACCTGTGCATAAAGGAGAACTTTTAATCCAATGAGTAGCAGTAATTTGTGAGCACCGGTTTCCTATTATCCACAAGTAACTGGTCATCAGTGACTATTGAAAATAACTGAACCTAGCAAGAAACAGAAAATTATTTTTAGACATTCTTATAAAATTCCTGGAGATTCAACACTGTTATGAATGAAATCTGTACCCCATCATGAATCAAACCATGGGAAGATATTATGGTTCAAATATTGATAAGATGTCAAGTAGTTTCACAATAATCTGTCCCTACACCATAGTCAACCTTTGCGCAGCCCATCTACAGTACAGATTCATTAACACTATCACTAGGAAGTGTAACATCAAAATTAAAATGATGCTGAATCATGTCAATATCTAGTGGGGTTTCTCTGCTAAGCAGACATGAATGGGGTTGATAGTTATAGATGACGTTTGAGCCCAGATGCTTCAAAACCATTTTACTGTATGAAAGTCAGCAAATCTAAAGAACAGGCAGAAAAGGGTACACGGGAACTGTATACACTCACATTGTATAAAAGATTAATACAATAAAACTAATGCCAAAGTTGCAAGTGTATTAGAGCTAAAAACATTCAAGAATTACTGAGCGTCCATCAATTAGAGAGTCAAGACAGGTGAAATCATAGAATTAATGTAGATACAAAGTTCAGCAATGCCTCTCATTTACTAAGGCATGAAAGAATTACGCCACACATAATAATATGACTGTATGAAATAGAAGAAGCGGTTTAGCATGCATCAAATGAACAGGGTTTTAAGAGAAAATACACAGAAGAAACTTAGTCATACCAATTCAGTTAGGAAAGATTGTTTGTTAAGACCCTCCAGTGCAGTGTATGCTGACTCAAGGACACGTGAGAGATATGCTACCACTCTGAAAAAAAACATAACGTACATCAATGAGAATGAAAGGAGAAATAAGAAAGGAAGTGGTAAAATGTCAAAACAAAATCATAAACTTCCTCCTTTTAAAAAGATAAATATAATTTTCCTTATTAAAATGTTATGTTGCATGAACCTTGTACACGCAATTGTAGGCCGATGATCTGCCATGAGACTATCGTCTACAGATCTATAGTCGGTTGCCTTTTGCTCAGCTGTAAGCAACCGCTCCGCCTGCAGAATAAGAGATACTCAATATGGTTGCAGTTACAAGTCAAGACTAAAGATCGCATTCTGAAAGACAGCAATGCAATATGGTAACAGACACAATTCTTTAGCACACGTTAGAAAATTTATTCTGCTCAAAGTTATATTACTGACCTCCGAAATAACAATCTCAATGCACTGTTGGAGCCCTTGACATGCAGAACTCTCAGCACTAGACATAGCTGCTGCCATTTCCTCACAAGTCGCCGCGTGTGCACCATCCACAGGTAACAGAAGCCTTGATATAGATTTAGCAAAGTACTGACATGAAAAAAGCACCCTTTTAAGATCAAAACATTTGAATTATCACATTAATTAAAAAAGCAAGTACAACTTGATGCAACTCGACATACTTGTTGAATTGTAGCTACACTGCTTCCACAAGCTTGTAAAGCAACCATGAAAGATCTAAAATGAATTTCACCTGTAGCGGCTGCAGCTTCTGCCTACGTGGTGAATGTGGTTTGTCATGAATATGAACTTATTATAGACTCAGAGTGATCTCTTTTTTTATTATTATAATGGAGCTATATCGTACATGATATTAAGGCATGGATGTTTTCCGAAAATATATATGTAAATAAAAAAATAAAAAAACAATAAATAAATAAATAAAATAAGCTTAAGGCATGGATAGAAAAAAACTACAGCGGAAGCTGCAGCAGCGCCAACTTTTCGACCAAGCAAAAACCTTTCCCTATGAGAAGCAGCTTCCTTCAGGCCCTCTCTAGATCTTCCGAGCCCTTCTGTTGTGTATTGCTTGACCTGCGGCATGAATACAATAACTCACCTCAAGTGTCACTACATATCCTAAACCAACACCTTCACATCCACCAAACCTAGTTACAAACGTCCAATCCATTACTTACGTTGGAAATTATCACAATCATCATAAACACCACCAAGCCCCACAAAACAACACATACTGTTGCTTTCCAACATACAGAATCCGCCATCCCTAAACTGTACCACACACATCTCCCCTAGACAGAATCCAAATGAAGACCCTCCCCCTCCTCATACATCATCCACACACACAGTATTACAATCTTCACTCACCCCCACCTGCCTCTCTCCACTCTGTCGTCATCTTACCCCCCATTACTCAAGTTCTCACCATGCACCAAAAACCTTATCCGTCTACACCTACAAATGTGTCTTATGTTGTACAGAACTTCACACCCACCCCACTCAAATCTACCTCCATCTCCCCTATGACTCTCAATAATCCCCAATAACCTCAAGTCCTTTTTCACCCATCTAATCAATACAAACCCCCTATCCTATACATAATACACATTAAAGAAAAAATCAAGTCTAAAATAAAAATCCAATTAAAAACAATAAATATAAGTCCCATAATAAAAAATAAAAGAAATAACAAGAAATAAAGACTCGCTCAACTGAAAGAACACAGAAGTTTACCACACCTTATCCCCCCAAAAGAGAGAAACAAAAAACCCCCCCCCCTGTGTATATCTACATAGATACATAATAATATACTACACCACCCTACCCCCCACTTGTCCTCTCTAATCTCAATCCACACCCATAGAAACTAATCAATAGACAACATAGATACCCTCCCTACCCTATTACCTCTCACTCTCCCCTCCGTCGCGCGCCCATCTGTGTATCTACGCCACACGTCGATCTCCCTCGCTGTCCCTAACGTCATGTGAGATCATATACTACAAATGAGACCACAACTCACTCTAACAACCTAACATACACTCTCACCACACACTCTCGTCTCAACCCCTCTCTCCAAGAAACAGTCCATACTAGAAGAAACCATCCCCCATAAATCTAAGACCTTACTACTCCTAAGACTCACCTTTATCGTCATTCCCAAATCCCAATTATTACACATTATACGCCCTATCCATCTCCTCCCTATGACTCTTACTTTAAAAAGACGCCCACACTAAAAAACACACACTTAATATAGACCTACCATCTACCCCCATACTCAAGCCCTCCCAAAAACCCACCAGCAAACCTCCAATAACATCCTATGTTCCACCAAACTACCACACACACACTAAAATCAGTAGACAATCTAATGTAACAACCAAATCATAAACATGTCCTCCACCCATATATACCTCACTCCTCACCTATGACAGTCAAAACACAAATAATCTGCACACATTGATCACGACCTCACAACACTTCTTGTCCCACACCATGTGAACCGTGTCCTGTCTGCTAATCAATAGATGTATCCACGTCTTCCCTCAATCCGACCACCCTACCCTGTTGTCAACCTAACCCCCTCACATACACTCCATTCCTGTATCAGAACATATCCCATATCAACACCCAACGCTAAAAATGCTCATGTTATCCCTAACAACCTCCAGAATATCATTGTCACATATCCTTCCCCAACCCTCACCTATACTTTCCATCTATATACACCTCTACAATCACTTATATCGCACTTGTCAACTACCTACTACAATCCACACAGTCGCCCTCCACACAACGTCTCCTATTCATTTGTCCTGTCTGTCCACTAAATTACAGAGAAATCACCCCACTTCTATACACCACCACTTATATGACTCTAATAACGTCTATCGTCTGCCTAAACTCCCTCCAAATCCTCCATAAATCCCCCTATATTGTTACATTTCCTAGCACCACAACCAATCTCCTAATCCTATACCTAACATCCTGTCTGCCCTGTATGTCCCTACCTGTAACCCATACCTACCATATGAACATACCTGCCACTTCCATATACATTTTAACTCCCTACGTTACCTCCCTACATCGCAGAACGATATATCCCAACTCCCCACTACCTCTTACACACATACAAATCCTACTACCCCCCTCTCCCCTCCCTCAAGAAATTATCTATATATGACTGCATCATATACAATTGTCCGCCAACCGTTGTTACCAAGTACTCATTACAGTATATCCCATCCTACATCTTGTCAATTAGTACACATTAACCAGATCTACACGCATATAGTCATCCACCTCATACAACCCTACAACTCTCCCCCCTATACACGTACATAACACTACGTCTAAAACAACATCATACATCCTGACCACACTACACTATTATGTCATATAAACCTTGTACGCTCACTGACCCTCAATTACAGTCACCTCAGTCCACCATTAGCTTAACAAGTTCCGAATCCATCAACAACAAATATGTCATCACTATCCCCTCACCATTAAACTCTAATGTACACATCAACATACTTGTCATTCACCATCTCGTCCCCCCCTCCCCCCCCCCAACCTCACCCCTACTCCACAAATACCCGCTGCTTGACCTGCGGCATGAGAAAATAGGAACCAAGACAATGAGGAACTACCACACAATGACATGTATAAAAAAATGCGGAGAATTGTATATTTACCACTTACTTGGTCTAGAAGGCAAGCAAACACTGCTTTGGCATTGGCTGCAAGATTAGCAGGCTGTATGAAGTTTATACAGCAAACAAAAACAAGCAATATAGTTACAAATATATTGATACAAAATATATCTGAACATATTGAAATCTCTAAACATATATGCATAAATGTGTATCCTTTTAAGTTTGAACTTTGTTACACATGTACAGTTTAAGCAAATCTAAGCTATTGATTTTTCATAATCTTGAACTTATTAGCAATTGTGTGCATTCCTGTTTCATTTAGTCAATTATTGTATTTAAAGACATCTCACGTAATGTATCGATAGACTTTCAACTGCAAACTGATATGCTCAATCTATAGACTATAAACATTTACCACCTGAAGTTTAAAACCGAGACATTTAAAAAACTACTAACTTGTAACACCTTATAACTTACCTGAGGTGAAAATAGTTTGCATCTTGATATTGCTTCTTCATTCCAACTAACAAACTCTGTTACCACCGAAACCGACAGATTTTGGTGGGTAGATGATATTGGAGCTCCTTTAGATGGTAGGTGGCCCTCAGCAAGGAGTTCCTCCATCTGCATGGCATAATCCATGATTTACTTGAGAAGAGAGACAGATAATGACTCATACAGACACATAGAAAGAATTGTTGCTAAATACCTTAGCTTTGTATAGTTGTCTCATAGAGGCTCGCTCAAACTCAACGTAGTAATCTTTGTGCTCAAGAAACAGAGCTTCTGTTAGACCTGTACAGAGAAATATCCTGACCATCGAGTTCGATCCAGCATTTACATATCCCACATGACCAAAAAATCTATGAAGGTTAGCATATAGGCATTTTTTGCATTAAATACCAACATACTTCTTCATTTGTCTCAGCATTGTTCTTTTTTGGAACATCCAAGTCATTAAATGATGAATTTTATACTGAAGTGTTAAATTTATGTTTAAAAATATTACACTGTATTTATAAATATTCTGAAAACTCAAATGAAAATACTAACAAAACGGGCTATGAAATTACTCAAATGAGACACGCAACCATCTTATAATGACTCAGAAGTACATAACAACATAACATAGTACAGTGAATTAAACGGGACAAATGAAAAATTATGTTGGTGTTTTAAGAAAAACCCGTTATATATTATAGGCTATTCTACATTTTTTAACTTGGCATTGTACATGCCGCCTATGTCACGCTTTGAGTCATAAATTCATCTATAAAAGAGGTAGGAGTGATTTAAAGTAACGTTGTACCTTCAACATCCAAGTCACCACATCCCACACTTCGGAGATCTTTTGCAAGTTCCTGTGTTCTTTCATATCCCACTGCAAGCATTCTGAGATACTGAATCGAAAACAGATAGAGAAGCAAATATTAGGCATAAGCATTGATCCATACTAACTGAGCAATGCAACCTGTCTCTGTACTCACTAGCAATAAGCCACCTTGTTTTGTAGGAGGTGGATTCAATAGAGATGGTTTTACTAATAGTTTCTCTAAAAGACTTGGAATTCGGTCCTCCATTACTCTCTGATAACAACGACATAAAATGAGTTACAAGTACATCTTTAATGTAAAATACACTTACACTGTTTTCCATGGAACATACCTGAACTAATATTGACATGACATCATTGGGACAAGGGAATACAGCCCTGATGATTGCTGATTCCTTTCGAACAGTATCTGTAATTCATTCAAGCATATAATTTTTCTATAGAGAACTCGAACGCCTAACTTTCTATGAAATCGTATTTAACAAATAAAAAAACTTTCTTACCTGTAATCTGTTTGTACCGTTCAGATAGCGCAACATTGACGTCGACGGGATTAGGTGTGGAATCCTGGTCTCCAAGAACCGACTTAGAGTCTTCATTCATGACCTCTACATCAAACATCGGTCGTAAACCCACATAATGTTGCATGGCACTCGTACCTCTGTTAAACTGCACACATCATATGCTTAGCCAAAAGTCAATCTGTTGATATTATTAACTAAGTTCCCTTAATAATTCAATTGGTGAACTTTATGATGCATCCTATGAATTTTGAATGTAACATTCTAATCAAGTAAAAGTTCACACAATTTCCACAGATAAAGTGCAGATGAGTACCTGTGAAAGGATTTTTGCACACTCTGCCATATTAGACAATTCTGCTAGACACAGCTGCCAGAATCGACGAATTCTTCTCTCCTCTGGGGACGCGGGTATCAAAATCGTAGTTCATAACTTGTTCTCAATTGCTGCATAAAGAGTGTTGCCCAGACAAACTTCGATCGGTCGCAACTTCATAGCGGAAAAATGCGCAAAGATCTGAACCTACTTCCCTATATCAACAATAAGGCGTGCATCTATCCATTTCGCAGGCGCAATTTCGCAAAGTATCTAGTTCCATTTATGTTCCAAAGAATAATTCATTTTTGGTTATTTAATTTGAAGGTGAGATTTGAAGGTTAAAACCTAGTGCTGACATGTGCTCCTTACGTCTAGTGGAAGTGTTACAGATTGAATTAATTTTAGCTGTTCGAACTAGTCAGGGTGTTTATCTGTCTTAAAACATACTTGTTATAGAATGTTGAATGGAACGGGTTATGGAACATTGTGCTGAGAAGCCCACAGAAGCGAAGTACCAATTCATAGTAGCAGATAGTTCGATGAGCCCATGATTTATTAGTATCTTTGTGAGTGGAAACACATTTCGACTCTTTCGGCTCGCAGATAGAAAGTGCTAATCGCTGTTCTTCTTCAGCAGGAGGGACTCAGTTTACCGGTGAATGTAGATTAATTTGGCTGTTAATTTACAAAACTTAACCAAACGTACCTTACAGAGATATTTTGTCGGGTTGGTAACTGCAAGACACTCTAGTCCTTTACCAGCAAGCTAGATTCCCAGGCAACAGATGTTGCTTTGGACGCGCACTGAGCCCCCGAGATTCTTCTGACTCGCGAGTGAGAACCCTAGAGTGATATGGATTAATGGCCAAAAACAAGGTTTATTTCCCACTAATAGACTAGATAGTTTGTTTGACGTTTATTTGAAACATATTTGAGGTAATTAATTGTTTGGTGAAAATTGTTGTGTAGGAAAAGTTATACATACCGCAGAATTTCTGGAGTGAAAATAGAGGCGGCCTCTCAGCCACTATAGAATTGTGTCATCGCAAGGAGAAATAGTTTGTAGGACAAGTTTGTATTCAAAGAGACGCCAGGACTACTGTTAAATTCCAAGAGGTATTTGAAGGACAAAATCAAAGTAGAACACATGTACAATTATAAACTTTGTATAGGGAAAGGTATAAGTCATTGTCAACTGCTATCAATAGACATTAATAATAGGCTTTCTTGAGTCCGTAGTCTGGTGCTTGCAGTCTTCGCTGTGAATCTGACTTGGTATTCAAGGAACATAAATGCAAAATAAAATTTAGGACAACCCTCAAACAGTTAATGAGAGCTCATTGTCACAATTTTCAAAAGATGCGTCTTACACGTAGAACTCTAGTAAAATGTCGCAGCAATAGAAGTCCCTCCAATCTTAGCAGCTGTCTGGTCCAAACACGTAGAATACGTGAAGAAGTCCAATCGTCGCAAGAGAACTTGAACTCTTAGTTTGTTAGCTGCCCTGTCTTCTAGCTGATTGTTGAAGATCAGTGATCAAGACCTTATGTAGGGACTAGATTGGACTCAACGCCTTAAGTGAGAGTAGCCAAATTGCAATAAAAAGCTCTAAGAAGTATGATGCTTGGTTTGTGTCGAATTGGCTCCGCAACTAACCATTTTAATTGTGTATTAATTGCAGAGATAACTATGAAATTAATATGAGACAATAATGAAGTGTGATTGAATATTCAAAGTCTTCTAGAGTGCGTTTGATCTCATCACTAAGTACCTTCGTTTTGTTAAGTCTGTAATCCGCGTGTATGTACTACGCATATAGATAGGAGCTGACAGATTACTGTGATATTTCGCCGTGTATGGATAAGTTTTACAAAGGTGGCTTTTGACGCAGAAAAATCTCTTTTGGTGAACACTTTAATTACAATTTGTCCAAAAAGAGATGGTAATAATCATGTGTACATGTACTTTTTAGTTTTGTGATGAAAAAAAAAAGATGATAAATTATGAACTTACAACGATGGTATTAACCCTATGTTTAGTTGTCTTGAGCACCGACTATCCTTTGTTAAAGGTTTTGTAGCTACCATCAATCTTTATACAAAACGTGGCAACAGCGTTAGAAGACACCATAAACTCTTAGGTCTGTGTGGCACTAATGGGTTCTATTAATGTTAGAAAAACAAGAATAATTTATCTGTTTTACGATTATAGTAATCGTACTATGGAAGATGTTTCTAATAGTAAATTATGTATAGCTGAAAGTGGCAACATTATACTAAAAACATGTTGCTTAATTATTTGTTAAAAAAGAGTTGTAAAACATTTTGTTATTTTTAGTGTACGCATGATCAGCAAAAAGTAGGTTTGATAATATGACTCCAGATAACTTTCATAGTACCTTACAGTAAACAGTTAAAAACATGTTATTACTATTTTGCATTCGTAAGCAATTAACCCTGTTGAAGATAAGAAGAACTATAACAAACCAAAATAGATGTGTGAAACCTATAATCCGCAGTATATACCTGTTTCGGTAGCTACAACTAGATGTGTAAAGAATCTTTAAAAATGAACAACAAGAGACTCTACTTCAGGAAATAAGGGACTTGATAGCCCTTTGTGTACTAATATTTTAACGGGGCCTTCATGGATATCAGGCAGTCTTTTTACGAAAAGACGGCTACTACCCATTTACTAGGTTTGCGCAAATGAACCATCGAAAGCAGACTCAGTCCCTTCATTACATATAAAAACAAGACAGCAAACGTCATTTGGCAGATAAACTGCAGCAAACATGGTCAGACAATTTATGCAGAACATGAAGTGTACCTTGAATTTATCTATGGTCTATGAAATAGTTGATGTAGAGCTGACGAGAGGTTCTTGTATACTGTATCACCTTGCTATCACTCTTGTGTCTCTTTATCATCTGAGACCCCAGATACCATTTAGGCTTTTGTAAACAAAACTTATACTAAATGTAAATAAGAGAAAAAGCCAGATGTCAATACCACTTGGACTGCCTACAACTTGGAATCTAACACCAACGAAAGAACATTTGGTTGTAACAGAAAACAGTATGATAGCTACCGAAACCCAGTGTACCTAATTAGCTTTATACAGTAATAAACTACATTTTGCTGCTCTCTGCATTCAGTATGCATAAGTCTGCAAACTTAATCTTAATAACCATCGTTAAGTACATCTGTTGCAGCTAGTCGCCCATTAAAAAGGTAAAACCATCAAATAATATGCTCAACTAGTGAACTCAAAGCTTAATTCACAGGATCGTTATCGCGTTAATATGAACTCTGCATTAATTGGGACTGGTTAACCCAGAGTTGGCTGATCTTAGACATCATATGTAATGCCAAGATACTCTCCCCAAGCTGACATATTCTATTTTAAAACAAGTAAACCCAGACTTTTAACTTTAGCAAATATAATTTTGTATGCCTCTTTCCCTCTAGGCCATTCCAAATGTCAATAACTACTGGTAAGACGACAACTTATAAAAAAATCGACCTAAATTAGAAATTTTCGACTTTACATCGTTTTAATTATAAGTTGATCCCATCTTACATCCACTTAATGCAGCTATCTCTCCATCAAATCAAAACTTACTACAATTTCGCACAACAAATAGAGGGAGACTGAGAAACATCTTCTAAGCATAATCCTATATAATTTCATAAACCAGTCAACACATTTCCCTCAATTTCAATGAAACACACAAAAAACATTTCAAAAATATAACTGGTAAAAGAATTTACTTAATTTCACCTGTGTAATTCTTGCACCTAATATATGTCACCAGCAGTGTTGGAAATGGGTCGTTTAGTGCAACAACATCATCCATTTCTACTAACACGTAGACTGATTATTCAAAACACGTGAGCAATCCCCTATTCCCTCTAGGCCACTCCTATATGTCAAAAATTACTAGTAAGATGATAACATGCCCAACAAATCGACACTTTTCAACCCAAATCTAATCAATAACAACTTTTCATCGTTTTAGAGCTCCCAATCTTAAAATGTCTTAATGCGTCTATGTCTCTATTACAACCTTTCCAAACTTATAATCTCACACTTCTAATTCTAGCAAAATCATATCGACTAACACTGAGACCAAGTACTCGAAACACGTGAAAAACATTAGTTTTTACGCCTTTCCCCTCTAGGCCATTCCGAAATGTCAAATTAATAACATACTAATATCTCGCGCAATTAATAGTGAGAGTCATCTATCCTAAGCATAGCCCTATATAATTTCATTATAACATAATTTGTAATAAACCAGTTACTAGTATATCTCAATAACCTGATCAACGCAATAATTATTCGTTTTCTGTTGTCGTTATTGTCAGCCATCGATAACAAAAGACGACTTATTAAAGTTTCGCACAAAGGATGGCAAGAATCATTTACGTAATCCCTAAGCTTAATCCTACAAATAAATCTAATTTCGTAACAACTGAATAGGCGCAGCTTATATCTCAGAATTTAACACATTTCACTCAGTATCAATCCCACGCACACGCGCAAAGCAACATAACTACGAATAACTGATAAACGTAACCCGATCAACGCAATAAACCATATAATAGGATACTAATTCACCTCAATTCCAAACATTAAGCTAAATGATTCATTTTACGACCAGTTCTCATTATCACCAATCGATCACAATAAATCTAATGATAATGTGATCCCATAAAATGTTGTATTCGCAACGTAACATGACGTGTATCGATCGAATTAGTAGACGAAATAAACCGCAAAACGAGTGAGGCATAGAGATTAAATGATTAATAAACCTGTGAGATGATTATGAACGATGTTTGTGATACGTCGTCGTTTTGGTTGATTTAAGGAATTTATTAGATCGGAGTGATGGGACGTAGAAGTGTTTGTTTGTTGTTGGTCTTAATTATGAGAGTAGCATGAAGTACGTGACGATGGTAGATGTGTAATGACGCTTTTGCCTCCAATTTTTCTTTAAAAAGTTCTGGATGTAAAACCTAATGAACCCAAAATGACTAACTTGTATTAATTCATAAAAAGTCTATACAAGCCATGTATAAATACACAAAATAAAAAGAAGATACTATAATGTTAGACGGGCTAATAGGCCGACACAAGCGGGCCGACTTTATTAACTAACATCCCCTCTCAAACTTGCAATGCTGCAGCGATGAATATTGAGAGTTTGTCACATAGAAAACGAAAATCCAAGCCACATTTAGGCTTTGTAAATATATATGCAATCTGTAAAACCGATGGAACAAACGGCAAAGAAATGGTGCTCGCCTAAAGATGGTGACGTGCGAAATGACAATCAATCTCTATATGCTTGGTCCTCTCATGAAAACTGTGTTGCGCGCAATCTGAATAACATTGCGATTATCACAATAAAATGGAGTAAGACAAGTAATATGAACACCCATATATGCAAGTAACCAACGTAGCCAAACAATCTCGTTAGTAGAAACAGCCATGACACGATGCTCAGCTTCAGTAGAAGATCTTGAAAGAATATCTTGTTTCTTACTCTTCCACGAGATCTCCAAGAAAAACACAAAACTCAGTTGTAGAGTTACGAGTAACAGAGTCACCAGCCAAATCAACATCACAATAAGCACGCAAGTCTAAAGAAGATGTGGAAGAAAACAAGAGTGTCTAAAATTGAGTATCTCGAACATACCGAATAATCTATAGGACAACAACCCAATGAACCGTAGTGGGATTAGTAACAAACTGACTAACAATGTGCACAACATAAGCAATATCTGATCGAGTCACTGTAAAATGACCCAAACTCCCAACAATAGTGCGATATAAACTAGGATCAGGTAAGGGAATCACCATCCGTATGGCGGATTATTTAGCTTTTAGGCAACGATCATATCAGATTAGTAACAAACTGACTAACAATGTGCACAACATAAGCAATATCTGATCGAGTCACTGTAAAATGACCCAAACTCCCAACAATAGTGCGATATAAACTAGGATCAGGTAAAGGATCACCATTCGTATGGGTATATTTTGCTTTAGGCACGATCAAACAAATCAACAATATACTTAGACTGAGATAGAGGATAACCTTTCGTGATGAAGCAACCTCAATACCAAGAAAATAACGTAATAAACCTAAATCTTTCATAGCAAATGAGACAACTCCGCCTTCAATAATTCAATTCCATCACAATCATCTCCAGTAATAATCATATCATCAACATACAAGGACAACAAAACACGTCCAACACGTGAACGCTTAACAAATAATGTTGGATCATGATGGCTAGAGACAAATCCAAGAGAAGTAACAAACGTGGAAAACTTCTCATACCAAGCACGTGATGCCTGTTTGAGTCCACAAAGAGCTTTTCGGAGCTTACAAACTTCACATGGATTATGAAGAACTCCTAAACTTCTTTAATTATGTCACCATTCAAGAAGGCATTCTTGACTTCCATTTGGGATATTTTCCATTGAGAACTAGAAGCCACTACAATCAAAGTTCGGACAGTTGTCATTTTTGCAACATGAGCAAATGTTTCTTCATAATCCATGCCATACTCTTAAGAGTAACCTTTAGCAATAAGTTGAGCCTATATCTTTCAATGGATCCATCAAAATTGATTTTAATCTTACAAACCCAATGAGAGCCAATAGCACACTTGCCTAATGGAAAAGGTATCAAGTCCTACGTGTGTATCTGATGAAGTGCAGTAAACTCCTCAACCATAGCACCCTTACAAAGTGGATCACAAACAACTTTCGTCGAGGCTCAGTTTTACACGAGTAACATGTAAAATAAGACAATCGGTTAATCAGACTCGGTTAAGCATCCAGACTTCCCATCACAGATTGTTGAACTAGGCCAACATTCTAAGCATTATTTGATCTTTTAGGTTTTACTCATTTGAAGGACTTTTAAGTTCTAATTATTTATTGTGGAGTCTTAAAGATTAAGAAGGGATTAAATGCTAAAACCAATTTTGAGTTCAATAGAATTCTACGACTAAGTGAGTTCCCATGCATTGACTTTTCTTATTTCCGTTTGTAGTCATTAAATTTATTCCCATATCACAAATAGCATATGGTTGAAGTAAGTAGTGCATGGTTGAAGAGACTTAAAATTTGTATGTGATGATTTTGATGGTTTCTACTAATTTTCATCACAGGTTTATGGAACAATATATAGTTCTTTTGTGGACATGCGATTATTGTACAAATGCAACGCAAATCAACCTTTTCCTCGCTCCTTTGGAGAACAAGAAATGCAGAGCATTGTTGGTCTAAACGTTATTTATAATTGTAAAAAGTTGATATAAGCAAAGATTATTTTTTTATCAGAAAACAAACTTGATGCATCGCACTGGTTCGAATACCTCGTTCAACACAAAGTAGTGATGATAAACAAAGTAGGTAAAAGATTGTTTACTTATTAAAACGATTATCGGAAATAACCAAGATAAATATTATATATAGTCATGTACTCATGTAATCTGGCACTAACCTTTGTTTTAATAATATACTCTAGTAGTACAAAGAGCAAGTGACTTGCAATATCGTTAAGTGAATAGCATACCCGTCAGTTAGGGCACGTTATTAGACTTGACATTTTTCAATATACATTATTGTTTTGAAAGAGAAATGTGTATGATATAGATTTACAAACACTTTTTACCTTTCATACTTGTTCCTTTCATAATATTAAGTATATCCAAATCTATATATATCTATATACTCTTTTATAAAACAGAGTTGTTTCTGCCATTTAATTAATATTTTCTAAAAATAACTTTTAACCTCATATGCCATGTGTCTAATTTGTTTTCTCTTAAACCTGTTTTTGAATCTGCTAGAGTTTTGACCCGCTAAAAATGGTTGAATGTAAAAGTCATGGTTTGACTACTTTTAAAGTGCATTTATGTATCTGCTTCATAATTTCATTGAGTTTAGGTAAGTTTTAGGAAAACTAAAAGTTATGTTATCAACAACTTATAATTTACGATTCTATCGGATGAAAGTTTGACGACCACACAATATACCATTAATGGACCTTTTCGGGGCTTGCTCATACGTAGGCTTTAGTTTTGTTATGACTTGGGGTAGTAAATATGAAAGAGTAAATTGCATAAATAGTCTTTAAAGTTTGGCCAAATTGCATGTTTCGTCCCAAACGTTACGAAAGTGCAAGGATCGTCCTTGTGGGAAACCTTTGGTGCAAGTATCGTCACTGTGGGGAAACCTCTGGGCAAACCTTTGGTGCAAGTATCGTCCTTACAGGGACGATACTTGCACCAAAGGTTTCCCATAGGGACGATCCTTGCACTTTCGTAACGTTTGGGACGAAACATGCAATTTGGCCAAACTTTAAGGACGATTTATGCAATTTACTCAATATGAAATAAAAGAAACATCTATTGTATAAAACAAGCAAGATAGCCCGCGCGTTGCGGCGGGGCATAAGTTTTTACGAATCGATTTCGAATGAATATTGAGTGGAAATGTGTCTGCGCGTTGCGGCGGGGCTGATTTATATGCAACACATGTATTTTATTTCACTGAGCATTTTTTTAACAATCACGGATTTTGAATGAATATATCTAAGTAATTCATTACATAAATTTAATGTGTAAGTCTTCATAATTAGTGAGGAGCTGCTCATAATTAGTGGGCTGTAGAAGTTAAAGTGGAAGAATTCAAGATCTGAAGGGTTCCTGCGGTTATCTTGCAATTAATTATCCTTAACATGTTATGAATAAGAAACGAATGGATTGGTATACCAAGAGGCATCGTGATGTAAGTTTTTAATTAATTGCAATTCTTTGAGGTCTTTGTATTTGTTTTTTGTTTTAAATATTTTTGGATTGTGAAATTAGAGTTTCGTCATAAAAATGGTATGCTTTCTGTTTGGTGAAAATGAATATGATGTGTTTTAGTCAGCCAATTGATAAGCAACACGAACCTCGATGAATATTAAAGATTTCGAACAACTGAAGTAAGAAAGATGGTGAATGAAATTTATTCCAAGATTGGGACAAATGTTGATATTAAAAAAATTGCTTTTAATACCGAGGTTAATGTTGTAACAAACATAGCTGATTTACTAGGAGCGCCAAATCTGGTGAAGGAAATGATTCAAACTATACTGGAGATGTGTTTCGTGGTATTGTGTTCAAAATTATTGAGTTACTAGAAGCGCCAAACATAGCTGATTTTATACCAGTGCTATCATGGCTTGATCTACAAGGAAAGCAACGGCAAATGCAAAGGCAAAGGGAAAATCTTGATAGGATTTTCAACAATATTATCGAAAGAAGAATTGAATCTAACTCTATAATTGTTGAGGAATGTGGAAGCAAAGATTTGATTCAGATGTTATCAGATCATGAAGGACAGAAAGATGGTCCAAGAGCTTTAAACAAAGATCATATAAAGGCCTTACTAATGGTAAGTTTTTGAAGAATTGTTTTAGTTACATACAAACCTACAAATTAAAATTACTAATACTACACACAAAATATTATAACATGAGATTGTGGTTGTAGCGACAGACACAACATCAACAATGTTCGAATGAGTGATGGCTGAGATTTTGAATAATCCATGTGTTAAGAGAGGTTCAGGATGAACCAGGGGAGGTTATTGGCGTGCATATGGTTGAAGAAACTCATTTGCCCAAATTAACATATCTAGATGTAATGATCAAGGAGACATTCAGGGTACACCCTCCACTTCCTCTCCTAATTCAGAGATGCCCAAATATATGTTGCATGGTGGGAGGATACACTATTCTAAATGGTACTATAGTCTATATTAATATTTGGGCGATCCACCACGATCCCCAAAAGTGGATGGATCCATTGGAGTTCAAACCAGAGAGGTCCTTGAAAAACAAATGGGATTACAACGGAAATAATTTGAAGTTTCTACCATTTGGATTAGGGTGAAAAATTTGTTAAAGTGTTTCTATGCTATACAAGTGAATTGAATTCAATTAATGAACCGACAGTAAACAACAACACATAGTAACATTTTTGAATCAATATAGTTTTAGATTTGGACCTAGAAGTATGTGTTTGATGTAAATTGGTAGCCATTTTTTCGTAATCTAATACTATATCATGTGTTGAGGCATTTTCAGGAAAAGCTCTTGAGTGGATTGTCCCGTGCTTTGTTTGCATCACCTCTACCAACGTAAACAATTAGCCACAATGCCCAACACCCAAAGTGCAAAGAACAAAGTCATGCATAGAATTACAAGGGTTTCCTTTTTAGTTTACGATAGATTTCACACCTTTTGTTTGGATCCACACATGACTAAATATCTTACATTTTTTTATATGCATTCGTATCGTAGTAGTTTATACGAAGATAAGAAACTAAGCCGACACTTATTTCCTGATTCATGACTGACAGTTTTTTTTACCTTCATAATGTTTTAGACCCAAAAAAGTGTACAAGGATCCAGATGATGAACACCAAAGATGTAACAACCCGAGTTTTAAGACGCGTACGACGATTACAGATTCGGCGTCATAATTATTATTTTATAAATTCGTATGATTGAACGTTGACATTTAAAATTTTATTTGTCAAGAATAAATATTTTCGTATTTTATTCGGAAGGATTTGGAGAAATTTTTATTTTTAGACGTTTCGCGAGTCAACGTTTGACCGTGCGACCGTTAAACGTTTTTAGCATCGTATTAAATTACGGCACGCCCCATTAATGATTATTTTTGTAAATTTGCGGACTCCGTTGTCATTTGTTTCTCGACTTGACCCAATCTTGTGTTTTAATTAAATAGACATGCTTCCATTTAAGTGTCAAATGTTACTTTCAATTTAAAAAGGTTTTACAAGAGTTTTTATAAATACATTTTACAAAAAGAAAATGATTTTTCCATCCTCCTCTAGCCCTTATAGCCGAAGGTTAAAGCAAGACAAACACACAAACCATTTTGATTTCCAAGGCACACTGATTATATGTTGCTTCCTAAGTCTTGGTTAACCCCTCATATACACATAAACACACATAGTTCAATTTTTGTTCTTCATTCCCTTGCTCTCTCTTTTTCGGCCGGACATACACACACAAACACAAGCATCATCAACTAATTTAGATCCTTGAAATCCATTTAAACCTTACTCAAAAATGATTTAGATCAAGGTAGGAACAAGTGGGAACTTGTTTTCCTTCTTTCCCTCCTCTTTTGGGTTCGGACGAGCAACAAAACAAACACCCTTGGTGTTTTGATTTTTTTTGCCAACTATCAAAAAGAGTTTAGATGATGATTTAGTAATCATCTAAGGTGAAGAATGACACATGCAATAAGGTTTATGCATGTTTGAGTTTTGAATAAGATAAGGAGGTTTTGATCTAATTAAGTATTAGAGGCTAGTGGGAGAGTGTTAATAAAAGGATTTGGGGAAAATTTGAATAACGAAAGTTAAGGTTTTGGGTTTTGGTGTGGTTCGAGCCACGGCTAAGACAAAAAGGAACAAGGCGAGTCCGAGTTTTGTCCGATCTAGCTTAATAAAGCATTGTGAGTATTTCTATTAATAGTTTAATATTTGTTTTCGTGATTTGATTTGTTTTCGATTATTGCATGTGATGAAATCCGAGCGAACTTGCGTCGATTAGTTAGATTGTGATTTGGGATAATTGAACGGTGTGAATATCATGTATAGGCTGTTTTAGATGTGTCGTGAATGGATTTTTGGGTCGAAAATGGTTTTTGGCGCGAACCGTAACGTGTAAGTTTCGGCAGAAACTTCGGCACGGAAAACGAGGCTCGATATTTTGTAAAATCTAGTTTTTGTTTGAAAAATGTGATAGAGTTTATTTTTACGATCGTTTTGATATAAAATGGAGCTTCTAACTCCTAATAACGAAGAATCTAGAGCGAAATCGAGATATACACTTTAAGCTAGAAAATAAAGTCACTTGTAATAAATATTAAAAGCTGGCTGAAAATAAATTGTCCGATTTGAAAACTTTCGAGTCTGTTTTAGCCTTCCGGCGAAACATGAAAGTTGTTCGGAATGTCGTTTTACTTTGCCGCGAGGTTTGTTAGTTTTAAAATCGTGTGATAACGGGTCAAAACTGAAAGTCAAATTTCTGCACTATATTAAAAATATAATAAGTTTCCAGCAGAATCTTGTAAGGGCATTTTGGTCATTTTCTGTTGAGATTCAGGTCTCGGTTAAAACTAAAAAGTTGTCCGGAACGTCGTTTTGCATAAAATCTCTTTAGAGTCCGAGTCGTGAAAACGTTGAAAATGTGGATAAAGCTGTCGATTTGGACGGTTCAGATCTAAGTAATATAATATATATTAAATATATAAATCAATATATATATAAAATATATAAATATAAGTATATAAATAACTATATATATACATATAATTCAAATAAAGTCAACGGATATTTTAATCAACGTCAATACGTTATAAGGGCGATTCGATTAATAAAAATAGTATCGATTAATATTCTTATGTAAGTAATTATTTTGAAAAAATTGGTCGATTCCAAAAATGGAAAGTCTAAAAATAGTAACTCTTCTAACATACGGAATATGACTTCGATACGAGTAATTAATAACCAAATTGGGTGTCGAATGTATGACGAAATAAATAAATATTATTATAAATATAATTAAATGACGGGACTTACTAAAAATGGTAACTTTTCGAAAATAGCAACTTTTTAAAAATAGAAAGTTTCCAAAAAAGAAAGTTTTCAATAAAGTATTGTAACGTGTAAGTAAAAGAATGATCGTAACTCAATTATGTGGGGTTTAGGATCTAAGATGCACAAGTGGATTTTTCATCACATGTTTTGGGATTGTCTCGGTTATTTTAATCTTCGACTTCGATCAAGGTGAGTCATAGCCTCGCATTTAAACTGTTTTAAATGTTTTATAACCCGCGAGGGGGATACATGTTGTTTTGAAAATTGAAAGCGATGTGTTTTGATACGTGATATGATTTCATTGCTATGAGTATATGCCCTTTGCTGTGTGACCGTTAATTACCGAGGAGGTAAACGCTGAATGCATTAAATCGATCTATTGGGTTTGACAACCCTGTCTGGGGTTTGAATTCGATGGCGAACACCCTGTAACGGACATTTTGTATTGAGACTAGGGGTGGTGG
The DNA here is from genome assembly GCA_026074375.1 of Tanacetum coccineum. Lineage (NCBI taxonomy): Eukaryota > Viridiplantae > Streptophyta > Magnoliopsida > Asterales > Asteraceae > Tanacetum > Tanacetum coccineum. Next base: position 22,840 of record BQNB010003656.1, on the reverse strand, counting down.
CATACTTCCCGGTCAGTATTTTATCCTAAATGATAAATGTGTTAATGTCCGGTACACGAGCTCATGTTAGTGGAAATCATGATATAACTTGCCTTGCAAGCAATGTTATAATTGTTTTTGTGGAACCAAATATGCGTTCTGACTGTTATTTGTAAACTCTATGAATTCACTCAATGTTTTGTTGACGTTTTTAAGCATGTATCTCAGGTTTAGGAGTTGTTGATGGCTTGGAAGGAACGGAACGCGGATATCAGGGACTGTGTCTGGGTGAAAATTTATACATTTTATAAAAATGGGATTTGTATGGAAGTCGTGCTGTGACTTATTAGAAAAGAATTTCTAAAGTTATTTGGGACCTATGTAACTCTGATTTTCTTTAAATAATTTGAATAAAAATTTTGTTTTATAAACATATTAATTGGTCGTTTACTGGGATTCATGTGCATGTATTATGAAGTAGCACCCCAAAGTGGTATTCCGCTGCGTTATGATTTTCGGGGGGTGTTACAGAGTGGTATCAAAGCACGAGTTGTAGCGAACTAAGTCGTTTTCAAAACTTGGACTACAACTGTTTTTGGAAAAATTTCACGAGTCTTTCACCGTTGTCCGATATCCGCGCGTGTGTCGTTCCCGATCCTTAGATGCCTTGTGTGATGCCTTTAATTGCAATCTATGTGCGTGACAAGTGGAATACACTTGGTATAAGTAATAATTATATAAGTGTGTGTGTATATATATATATATCTGGTATATATTATAAGTATATTATATATATATATATAGTCATATTACTATATTTCCGGTTATATATATTGTTGATATGTTTTTCGTTGTTATATATTTATTATATATATTATATATGTATGTATATATATGTATGTATATATATGTATGTTTATATATGTATGTATATATATGTATGTATATTTATGTCATGTATTATATACTGTATGTATGTTATATATATATATATATATATATATATATATATATATATATATATATATATATATACGGCATCCGTTCTATGATGTATGGTTATATATATAACTTGGTATTCGCTTCTCGCGAAGAGTTTAATTTCTTTAAGCATTTAATGCGATATAATGAAATCATCCTAATATATGATGAGTATAATTTCACATATGATTAAAAATATGTATATGATGATTACTAATATAAGTATTTCTTTTTTATAGTATTATGGGTGAACCCTTGTCACCTGACCGTGTGTTCGACTTCCCTATGGACGAGCTATAGCCATAACACGCGTATGACTTCTTTGCGCCTGGACCGCTGCCCGGTTATGCTGGGAACCTAAACAACATGAACGGGTGGATTGAGGCAGATGTGCCATTGTTAGGAGAGCTGGGCGAGCCTCTAGGAGCTGAGGTAGACGAGCCGATGGTTGACCCGGTGATCTATGAGTTGGTGGAGCCGATAGTTGAGGTAAAGGAGCAGATGGTCGCCCCGACGATGGACGTGGAGGAGGACCTAGCGGTACTATTTGGTGATGACGACGAATCTGGTGAAGATGACTCTAAGGGACCCGAGGATGATGAGGAAGTTTGGGAGGTGAACGAGGAGTGGTTGATGGCACCCATCACGCCACATCCGATGCCATTTATGCCCCCACCGAGCACTTACGAGGTAGGAGCTCCATCTACCGATGCTGCTGAGGGACATTCTTTTACCCTTTTAGCACCTGGAGTTCTTGTGCCTCCGTCGGTGATCGAGGATTTATGTACCCGCATGGGTAATTTGGAATGTGGTCATGGGCTGCTAGTGACGAAGGTGATCACGGTGAGCGATGCTGAGGTGGCTGATAGCATTGTTATTGGGGAGATTGGTCCTAGAGTTTCTATTGTGGAGTATCATATGCAGGTTGTGGCATCTCAAATGGTTCAGGTTGTGAGTAGACTGGAGCAGTTCGGGGCTCATGTGGAGCAGGGTCAGCAGGCTGCGACCCAAAGGGATGAGACGATTAAGGGATTGAGTTAGCAGGTACAGACTCTTCAGGCCGCCGTGCAGCATAGAGACGTGCAGATTCAGCAGCTACAAACTTTGGTTGCCGAGATGAGTAGTCGCGAGGGTACTTTGATGCAGTGCATACTTAGATTGGATAGACGCCTCGATGATTTAGAGAGGAGACCTCCGGGGCCTCAGTAGTCCTGTTGCCTATTGTTCTGATTTTTAGTTGGATTATGACCCTTTTGTATAGTTCACTAAACTGCTAGTGCTAGTTAGTGAGGTCATGCTGTCGGGTGTATTTTGTTTTTGTAAACACCGCAGCCTTTCGGATATTTATGTAGGATTTGGTTGTAGACACTTAGAAATCATTATGATTGAATGTATCGGTCTTGGAACCGAAGATTGTAATTCTTGGGGGAATTTTGGTTGTAAGTGTATCACTCCCATCATTATTAATATGGTTATGGAAGATTATGGTTATTCTTGGTTATAAGTTTTGTGTGATTGTAGATGTTGTTGCCCTTGAGTGATCCTGTTACTAGACTGACTGACTTGACCCCGAGTTTTGAATGATTCCAGTTGGCGAATCCTTCGCACGTGTATGTTACTTGTTTGCATAGTCCATGAGTGGGTATTGTATTTGATACTTGCCGAGACCCGTCGACCAAACTGTATTAAATGATGTTTTGAAGATTGATGATTTTTAAAACTGTGGACCGCTATAACAAATTTATGTGTGTGATTAACGAATGTCGTGATATAAAAAGTGTATTGTAAATTTTTTTTAACCTCTTCGTGTAAACAATAGTAAACGTGTTTTCAAATTTCATAAACTGACCCTGTAGTGTCAAACAAATTTTCTTTCAAAAAAAAGAAATATAAATAAATAAATAAATAAATAATAAGGATGGAGGATGGAATGATGCTATCTTCTTTTCTTTATTTTAAAACAATCAAATTATTATTTTAAAATTTTTTTACCGAGAAAATTACTTACGCGTGTAGCGTATGAAAAAGGAACGTTTTGACGAGGACGGACATGACGTCGTTTGGTCCTTAATTATGCACAACTTTATCAACTATGCGTAATTTAGGAAGAACCACGCTATGTCGGGTAAATCATCACCCTTAAATGCTAGACAATTGGGATAAATGTTTGGGTCAAGCTTTCGGAAGAAGAAAATGTTTTTACCCATGCTACGGATTCTTGTGCAAGTAACCTTACTCCTATTGACCGCATGGAGAGAGTCTCATGTGAGTCGCTGTGACCGAGTCATCCCAAAGGGAAAATACCAACGGTATTGTTCGGAATAAGTGTGTCTAAAAAGGAGTGAAGTCTAGTTCATGGTAATGTAGATCGGCGGTTATTATGGAGACATGTATCGAGACCAAGTGTGGTCGGTGTGCTAGTGAGCAGTTGTAGAACTGAGTCATCGAGGGTGCGAATCGGATGCTTGTTGTAGCAAGACTTGGTTTGAGGTCGGACTGAACATCTGCATGCCGCGTAACGGCAAAATTTCCAAGGACTAGTAATGGTATAGAGTGCCATCGTGCATGGACACGTAGACATACCCGAAAGTCATGGAAAAAGGATGGTAAGGTGGTTAGTTCCGAGGTTGAAAGTGAGGAATGGAGAAGACTTCTCCTACACCAAATGTGTGTTGCTATTGATGTAGCAATCGATGGTCGTAAAGAAAACTTCTTTCCCCCGAAATAGAAAGTAGTGGTAGTATAGTTGTAAATATACCTGGATCGTCGAGGATTAGAGTAAGACACTAAGCGACCCCTGACTTAAGGTTAGGTGTAGTGGTCCTTACCCCTTGACGTAGCGACTCAAAGTGCGTATATAAGGGCGAAAATATTGGAGACCCTAGCAAAATGGCGACATCTGTTCCCATCCCGGAGAAAACAATCAAAGTAGCTAACGCCTTAAGTTGAACGGTATTGAATTAGGAAGGTGCGTAATTGTCTCGACTTGATTAGTTGAGTCATCTAAGATTTGATGCGATGCGTTAGGACATAGTCGACTGTGCTAGTCGCGGTGCAGAAACATTGGAGTTGGAATTGCGATCTTCGTCAAACGAGCAACGAGCCCATGATGCTCAATTGTTTTCTTGATTGTTTTCGATTTGTCTTTCGACAATATATGTTTTCTAGCGGGATTAACGCCGCTGAATTATGTGAAAAATATGCCTTATGTACTATGTGCTTTTGAATGATAGTAAGCGTTTAAGTCGCTTTGTGTTGCCATGATGTGGCATAGGACGTGAGTGAATGGGTATACTTACCCGGATGTAGATGAAGGTTGGTTTGAGAGGTACGCAAACCCGACAGTCTAATGTTGATTTTGGCTTGTTAACCCATAATCATGACTATGGTTGGCTAAGACCTAGCCATGATTAAGTCGAGATCATTTCCAAGAAGCTTGGCCATCTGGCAAGCTCGATAAAATGAGCAATTTGATCGGTTGGGTATGAACCCGCGTGATGAGCATAACCATTGCTAAGACTTCATATTAAGTAAGCATGGTTGGTTTGCTAGGGCTTCATAGTAAGTGAGCGTGATTGTTTTGCTAAGGCGTGGTAATGAGCAAGCGTGGTAAAGTGCCTAAGTAAAGCTAGGCCGAAATGTAAAGTCATCGTAAAATGACGAATATGTAATTATGTGCTTATGTGATTTTATGTGTTAATCCTATAATGCATTGATGGAGTCATGTGTACTCCGGAACTGTATTCGCAACCGGTGGTGCGTTGTTAAATGAGACCAGGAGGGCGACGTATGTTTTGGTTTTCGTTAAATGACGTACATTTTGAATTTGGATTAGCGACGTGTATTTTGTTTTGGTTAGCGAAGTGAGCCCTGTTTCGTTAAAGTGATCGCCAAATTTAATCGATTGATCTTTCGTTTTGAGTTTTCTTTTAAAGAGCGACGTAGTGAATTGTATAGGATAATTCCGTGGCGTATTTTGTCTCTTTTGATGAGAGCGATTGTGAATGTGTTTTGATTTTGTTGGTATAATTACCTTTTGTTTTGTTGACTATCCGTTTGGAATAGTCAAAGCGAGTAAAGTGTCGTGTAATCGTTAAGTGCGAGCGTGCAAATCCGAGCGATGACGAAGAACCCGTTTCACCGTAATTTAAGTTAAGATGAGTAAGAAAGGACGAGCACCGGGACGACGCTCCCTTTAAGGTGGGCGGAATGTAACAACCCGAGTTTTATGACGCGTACGACGATCGCGGATTCGACATCATAATTATTATTTTATAAATTCGTATGATTGAACGTTGACATTTAAAATTTTATTTGTCGAAAATAAATATTTTCGTATTTTATTCGGAAGGATTTGAAGAATTTTTATTTTTGGACGTTTTGCGAGTCAACGTTTGACCGCGCGACCGTTAAACGTTTTTAGCATCGTATTAAATTACGGCGCATCCCGTTAATGATTATTTTTGTAAATTATATTCTTGTGGACTCCATTGTCATTTGTTCCTCGACTTGGCCAAAGCTCGCGTTTTAATTAAATAGACATGCTTCTATTTTAGTGTCAAATGTTACTTTCAATTTAAAAAGGTTTTACAAGAGTTTTTATAAATACATTTTACAAAAGGAAAATGATTTTTCCCTCCCCCTCTAGGCCCTATAGCCGACGGCTAAAGCAAGACAAACACACAAACCATTTTGATTTCCAAGGCACAATGATTATATGTTGCTTCACAAGTCTTGGTTAACCCCTCACATACACATAAACACACATAGTTTAATTTTTGTTCTTCCTTCCCTTGCTCTCTCTTTTTTCGACCGGACATACACATACAAACACAAGCATCATCAACTAATTTTGATCCTTGAAATTCATTTAAACCTCACTCAAAAATGATTTAGATCAAGGTAGGAATAAGTGGGAACTTGTTTTCCTTCAATCCCTCCTCTTTTGGGTTCGGACGAGCAACAAAACAAACACCCTTGGTGTTTTGATTTTTTTTTCAAACTATCAAAAAGAGTTTAGATGATGATTTAGTAACCATCTAAGGTGAAGAATGACACATGCAATAAGGTTTATGCATGTTTGAGTTTTAAATAAGATAAGGAGGTTTTGATCTAATTAAGTATTAGAGGCTAGTGGGAAAGTGTTAATAAAAGGATTTGGGGAAGATTTGAATAACGAAAGTTAAGGTTTTGGGTTTTGGTGTGGTTCGAGCCGCGGCTAAGACAAAAAGGAACAAGGCGAGTCCGAGTTTTGTATGATCTTGCTTAATAAAACATTGTGAGTATTTCTATTACTAGTTTAATATTTGTTTTCGTGATTTGAATTGTTTTTTATTATTGCATGTGATGAAATCCAAGCGAACTTGCGTCAATTTGTTAGATTGTGATTTGGGATGATTGAACGGTGTGAATATCGTGTATAGGCTGTTTAGATGTGTCGTGAATGGATTTTTGGGTCGAAAATGGTTTTTGGCGCGAACCGTAAAGTGTAAGTTTCCGCAGAAACTTTGGCATGGAAAACGAGGCTCGAGATTTTGTAAAATCTAGTTTTTGTTTACAAATTGTGATAGAGTTTATTTTTACGATCGTTTTGATATAAAATGGAGCTTCTAACTCCTAATAACGAAGAATCTAGAGCGAAATCGAGATATACACTTTAAGCTAGAAAATAAAGTCACTTGTAATAAATATTAAAAGCTGGCAGAATATAAATTGTCCGATTTGAGCACTTTCGAGTGCGTTTTAGCCTTCCGGCGAAACACGAAAGTTGTTCGGAATGTCGTTTTACTTTGCCGCGAGGTTTGTTAGTTTTAAAATCGCGTGATAACGGGTCAAAACTGAAAGTTAAATTTCTGCACTATATTAAAAATATAGTAAGTTTCCAGCAGAATCTTGTAAGGGCATTTTAGTCATTTACTGTTGAGATTCAGGTCTTGGTTAAAACTAAAAAGTTGTCCGGAACGTCGTTTTGCATAAATCTATTTAGAGTCCGAGTCGTGAAAATGTGATATAGCGGGTCGTTTTGGACGGGTCAGATTTAAGTAAAAAGTATATATATTTATAAGAGTAAACTGCAAAATACATCCATGTGGTTTGCACTTTCTCACACAATACATCCCCTGTCAGAAACTTTTAGCAGTTTACATCCTTCGTTAGGCAAACGTTAGACATAATACATCCCTGAGGACGAACGATGCAAATAGTTTTCCGTTATCTTCTGACGAGGGATGTATTTTGCACTGCAAACCACAGGGATGTCTTTTGTAAATATTTTAATTTTAATTTTAATTTATTATTTTTTTATTATTTTTTGTTTTTTTTAATTTATTTTTTTTAATTTTTTAATTGTTATTATTTATATTATTATTATTTTTGTCAACGACCACTTTATTAAAAAACTCAAAAGATTTACAATAAATTAGAAGGAGAGCCGAGATACCATCTGGGCCTCCACTCCTTTAGCAATAGCGAAACTGATCCTATTAAATATATGAATAGCTGCTCGTGCCACAATGTCTTGAGCCATGGAGAAATTCCGGATCCACTTTATTATTATTATTATTATTATTATTATTATTATTATTATTATTATTATTATTATTATTACAAACATCACTTCATTAGAATAATAGAGATTACAAGGAATTGGAAGGAAGCCGAGATACTATCTGAGCTCCCACTCCTTTAGCAATAGAAAACCCAATCCTATTAAAAATATGACCAGCAGCGCGGGCCCCAATATCTTGAGCCATGGAAAAATTCCGGACCCGCTTCAACAATGTAACAGCATCCGTCTCTAATTCCCCCAAGGAGGAGAAAGAGAAAGGAAGAAACCCATATCCAATAGCTGCACACTTAGCCATATACTTACCGCGCTTACGGTGTGCAGCATCAGTCACCGCCCGACCAGGCGCAAAATTAGTCATCCTTGTCTGAGTCAAGGGAGAAGATCCAGTCAGATCCACACATACATCCAGACCTCCATCCCACGAGTAAAGTAGCATATCCGCTGGACGTAATTATTCGTCATGTCCCCCATCCAGCCCGATATCAACTTCCTTACCCGCTGAAATCCCCGATCGAAAACAGATGTCGACAAGGATGTCACGCACCATATTGTGACGATGCTTAATCCCGATAATCCCAGCACATGATACAGCGTGATCCCCATAAATATCCCCAGCAAAAACCCTTGAACAAGGTTTTGAGACAGAAAATAGGGGAACACCTAAACGGTAACACAGAATAGAACGGTACATCTTCCCGTTCATAGTCTGTTCCAACCCAGAAATTGAAACCACACGAAGCCAGTCTGAAGTGTGATCCTCCCTTAATAATTGCCATACTTCCATCTGACGAGGGGATAAAGAAAAAGAAGATTCAACATCCTTAGTAACCCGAGTGAAGTATATGTCTGCCATTATTATTATTATTATTATTATTATTATTATTATTATTACTATTGGCTCTTTTTTTATTATTTATAGTTTTTATTTTTGTTTTTTATCTGTTTGGTACGTTTTTTTTGTTTTTGTCCGACTTTATAATACGTGTTGGTATGTTTTTGTACGTAGAAAAACAAAATGTATCAAAAAGTATGAAACTTATTAAAACGTACAAAAACGGAAAAAAATGTAAAAAAACAATGTATAAAAACATATTAAAATGTGTGTTTTTTGTTTTTGTAAGTTTTACGTTTTTTACATTGTTTTTTCGTTTTTGTACGTTTTCGTACGTTTTTATCTTTTTAATACTTTTCCTTTTTTTACGTTTTTGTACGGATGAAAACGTAAAAAAAAGGGATAAAAACTGATAATAAATACATATGAAAATTTACAAAAGCGGCAAATAAAAAAAAAGGGTACAAAAACAGATAAAAACGTACCAAAGCGTGTATAAACACGTACAAAATCGTATAAAAATTTACCAAAACATATTTAAACTGATAAAAGCGTAAGAAAACGTATAATAACGCCGGATAAAAACGGATAAAAACGAGAAAAAAACGTACCAAAAATATAAAATAAAATAAAAAAATTATTAATAATATGAACAAATAAAAAAAGGCCAACATTAATAATAATAATAAATTTAAAAAATAAAAATAAAACAAAAAATTAAAAAATAATAATAAAAAAATTAAAAAATAAAATAAAAAGAAAATATTTGCAACATACATCCTTGTGGCTTCCTCACACAATACATCCATCGCCAGAAGATAACGAAAAAATATTTGCATCGTTCGTCCTCAGGGATGTATTATGTCTAACGTTTGCCTAACGAAGGATGTAAACTGCCAAAAGTTTCTGACAAGGATGTATTGTGTGAGAAAGTGCAAACCACAAGGATGTATTTTACAGTTTACTCTATTTATAAAAGTCAAATAAAGTCAAACATTGACTTTATTATTTAAAATAGATTAATATGGAACTTGTGAGTTTTTATAAAGATAGTAATCACTATTAGTATTATGATAATAGTATTTTGGATTTAACGACTCTTAACGAATAAACTAGACTAATCACGAATTACAAAATAAATATATTATATGAATAAAAAGTCAACAGAGATTTTAATCAACATCAATACGTTATAAGGGCGATTCGATTAATAAAAATAATATCGATTAAATTTTTTATGCAAGTAATTATTTTGAGACCGTTGGTCGGTTCTAAAAATGGAAAGTCTAAAAATAGTAACTTTTGTAACATACGGAATATAACTCCGATACGAGTAATTAATAACCAAATTGGGTGTTGAATGTACGAAGAAATAAATAAATATTAATATAAATATAATTAAATGACGGGACTTACTAAAAATGGTAACTTTCCGAAAATAGCAACTTTCCAAAAATAGAAAGTTTCCAAAAATAGAAAGTTTTCAATAAAGTATCGTAACGTGTAAGTAAAAAAAATGATCGTAACTTAATTATGTGGGGTTTAGGATCTAAGACGCGCAAGTGGATTTCTCATCACATGTGTATGTATATCTATATCGTTTTAATAGTTGCGATGTACGCACTATTCGATCGTACCTTATTGTATAGTAATCGAGCGATATAAATTATAGGTCGCGGTTGAGTTTGTTGTTACGACGTCTTGGGATTGTCTCGGTTGTTTTGATCTTCGACTTCGATCAAGGTGAGTCATAGCCTCGCATTTAAACTGTTTTAAATGTTTTATAACCCACGAGGGGGATACATGTTGTTTTGAAAATTAAACGTGACGTGTTTTGATACGTGATATGATTTCATTACTATGAGTATATGCCCTTTTCTGTGTGACCGTTAATTACCGAGGAGGTAAACGCTGAATGCATTAAATAGATCTATTGGGTTTGATAACCCTGTCCGGGGTTTGAATCCGATGGTGAACACCCTGTAACGAACATTTTGTATTGAGACTAGGGGTGGTGGCATACTTCCCGGTCAGTATTTTATCCTAAATGATAAATGTGTTAAGGTTCGGTACACGGGCTCATGTTAGTAGAAATCATGATATAACTTGCCTTGCAAGCAATGTTATAATTGTTCTGACTGTTATTTGTAAACTCTATGAATTCACTCAACGTTTTGTTGACGTTTTTAAGCATGTATCTCAGGTTTAGGAGCTGTTGATGGCTTGGAAGGAACGGAACGCGGATATCAGGGACTGTGTCTGGGTGAAAATTTATACATTTTATAAAAATGGGATTTGTAAGGAAGTCGTGCTGTGACTTATTAGAAAAGAAATTTCTAAAGTTGTTTGGGACCTATGTAACTCTCATTTTCTTTAAATAATTTGAATAAAAACTTTGTTTTATAAACGTATTAATTGGTCGTTTATTGGGACTCATGTGCATGTATTGTGAAGTAGCACCCCAAAGTGGTATTCCGCTGCGTTGTGATTTTCGGGGGTGTTACAAAAGAATTCTGCTTGAACTGGAATTCGTCTTGTATCTTGCCTATCCAACATATATTCACTGTAAGTTTATGTTACCATGGCAAAATCATAATTTTGAATAATAATATGAAATGTCGAGTCGATTTGGTTGTATTGTATTTTATTTAGTAACGGGGTATAAAAAAGTGTTTTTTATCGTAAAATACCAAGTATTTTATTACAGGTGGAACTAATTTTTAGACAGCTCTTTAAATTCAATTTCATTAATATGAAATTAGAAACTTGTGAGTGTGTAGTGTAGCTTTCACCTAAATTTACATAACAAAAAGACGCATCAATGCTTAACCAAGGTTTTCAGCACTCATTTACATGTGTCTAACACTGTCTAGAAAAAACTACAAAATTGCATTTTCAACCATTCAAATCGTAGTTTAATTTAACATTGCATCAAATTAAATAGCACCAATCTGGCTCCTTAAATAATCAATTATAAAGAACCATTAGATGATTTAAGGGTCGTGCTGCAAGCGAATATAAACTTCACACTTAAAGGGTTTAAAATGCAATTTCCCAAACAAAAATGATTTTAGCAGAGCAACTCTGTACATCAGATAAGGTATCCGATGATCAGGAGATAACATCTGAAATCATGAGAGGGTAAGGAAACATGTTAACATACTAAAAAAATATTGTTCTTCCATTAATCAGCGGCTTCCCTTCGTTCACCAGACAGTGATTGTTTGGTAGACGGTTAAAGAGACACGGGTTTATGAGACGAGCAAAACTGAACCAGCTACACGTGAGATGAATCCCAGAGATGTCACAGCATGTAGTGCAAACGTTCATGATCTCCATAATGTAAGTTGGGTTGCCACTAGGAAGAGGAGCTGTGGGGCCTTGGTTGATCATTTTTTTGAATTTGTTGATCTTTTGCAGCTGCTACTCTTAAACAGATAAGACATCTTATCCAAGTCGATGGCCTTGCAAATGACGAAATAAAATCCATATGCGAGTGAGTATTAATGTTTAAATAGTTTGTGACTGTCGTAGCTTTAACTATTAATTTACCCACTCTTTTATTCACTATGAATTTACTCACAATAATGTTCCAGCACTTTGATAAAAAGTACATGTTACATGTCAAATGACTAAAAAACTGTATAGGTTTGCAATAGTATCTACATTTATTAATGAATGGCTAAATTAGGTTATGTTTGTTTCAATAGTGTCATAGTACTAGGATTTCTTGGCGAGATTATTGAAACACGTATGTAGATTGACCATAGAACTAAAGAAGTTTGAACCATGACAATAACATAATAGTACAATACAGCTCATTCCTGACTTGTCGTTTCACAATGTGAACATGAAGGTATGAGCAACTTAGGTTGAATTGAACTTATTTTAAGGGGTGTTTGGGATTGCTTAGGGAACCAGGACAAGTATTTTAATTATTGTTTCAAGCTTTGTTATTGTTATTCTATCTTATAGTTTTTTATCATGGGAATTGATATGTACACATATCAATTTGATTCATACACATAAATACAATTGTAAATAGACTCTTATGCCATTATGTAGTTTTAGCCCTGTTTCTATACCGGTATACCCTAAAGTGCTCCTATATGTGTTTACCAATAACTCCACGACCCCATTGAATCCATCACATGTATATAAGCACAATTGATTTATTTATCTTTTAATAAGCAAATAGATCATTGTGTTTTATTATCGTAGTCAATCGAATATTGATGTGGGTTGTTGTTAACTCACAAAGAGTTTTACAACTCCCTAGGCAGTGTACCTAACCGTTGTAGTGTAGTATAGGCAAGACTTGGGGGTTGTTATTGTTCTCTAGGGGAATAGGCTGGGAAGGCTCGAACTGAACGTAACTAAGGTCTAAGGGGTTAAAACAAGATTATTTTTTTGTATTTTATATTTTATGAAAGCATGTAAAATTCAGGGTTTAAGAGGTTGGTTTTGATTTTAACTAATTAAAATAAAGTAAATCTAAACTACTTTGGTAAAAAATCTATGGGTAAATGAACGTATTTACTTAATCATGCACTACTCATTAGTTTGCTTCTCCTAATTCTATTGCTTTGTCACACTTGTGATGATCTGTGTAAGTATTTCCTAAGTCATGAACATATTACATGAATCTGCCGTCTATGTAATATTCCATTAAGGCAACGCATAGGTAAGGTAGTATGAAGACTATTACAATGCCCCTAAGAGTACATTACATGCATTAAAACACTTAAGAGGGATAAACCATATTAGGGGTAAGGTACTATGAAGACTATTACCGATGGTATCCTTTCTACACACTCCCATTTCCCTAGACATCTATGCTGATGTAATATTTTATAGCCACTTTTATAGAGCCTAATGCGCACATCCATCACAAGAAACAATATTAAAAAGGTCTACAACCTAAGTTTCATGCAATCATAAGTAAATACTAATGGATCTAGTCTAGCATATTAAAAGAAAGCGAAGAACAAGAATCAATCAAACAACACATAGACATATTGAATGATTAAAGATAGAAGACTTCACTTGATTAAAACATGTGTTCAAGGATGATACAAGAGGGCTTTGACACCTAAAAACGAGCCTAAAAGCTGCTACAATCGACTTCTAACGATATGGGTCGTCTCCCAAAAGTTACACCCTAAAAACCCTAAAATTGAGTTTGAATATATAGGAAAATAGGCATGACGGCGTCGCGTTAGAATCCTGACGCCGTCGCCTCGCCGAATCTTTTAGGGCTTCACTATGTCAGCTAACTTGTGACGCTGTCTTGATTTTCCTGACGCCATCCTTTATAAGCTTTGACGCTGTCACATTAGATTGTGACGCCGTTTCCACGCACTGTAAAACATCTTCTTTATCGATTTTGGTGTAGAGTTGTAATCTTGTCCGTTTTTTCTCCAAATGAGCCCAAGTCACGTGTATTTCCTCTAAAAGACATCTAAGTGCTAAAAACACAAAAAGAAACGATTAAGCACGTATTTAGATTATATTTGCATGATTTAGGGGGTTAAATGACCCCGAAAAAGTGTAAAATAACACCTCATCAAATACCCATACACTTGGGATTTGCTTGTCCTCAAGCAAATGGGTTTTTCTACCTAGACAATAGCGGTATCGGGGGCGTTTAACTTACTCTTTAAAGGTTATTTATGACACAACCTACTAGACCTCGTAATTAAAAGAATGAAAGTTATATACTAGCACCTTACAAAAGTGTTTGGATTCTCTCTTTCACTCAAGTGTATAATGAATTATAACAATAATGGAAATGGGAAAATAACATTTATTACCTACCGTAGCATACAAATTACCATAGGCTTGGTAAAGGATCAAACCTTCACGTCTAGGGGGCAAGTATTAAAAATTACTATCCAATAGGTCTTTTAAAGGGTTGTGATGTTTAGGTGTAGGTTAAACAGCAGCATGAATGGATGGTATACACATGGGCGGTGATGAGTTAATTATATACAAGAATACATGCTGAGGCGTTGCTAAGCCAAGACTCGACCACTATAGGACTAAGATATACAAACTCTACATTAGACTCTTTCTTTTTCTTTTCTATTTTTCTGAATAAACATAATACATCACATGGGGTTTATAAACACACCCCTACACTTGAGTTTTTACCAACTCATTACAATTGACTAATATAATGACCCGAATTAAAAGGATCAACATAACATGGAGACTATCAAACAAATATAGGGGTAATAATGTGAATTCTTCCCCATTCTTTCATGAAATAAATACTATCATGAAATAAATACTATCATGGATCCCAATCGTCCCAAAGCTGTATTTACAAGGATAAATGACTCGACTTAGCAACTATGTACTCATGCAATAATTAACTGGGCTTTAACAATAATGTACTAAAAGTGAGTACATACAAGGAAGGCTAAGGCGATTTAGGTGTAAAAAAGGTTAAGGGTTTGAACAATTCTCTTCGTTAATAATCTAGAATCCACCAGAAAATTACGAGAACCATGAAAAGGATAGGCTCAGAGGGGTGTACTAGGGGTATCTTTGCACTAAAAAAGAGTGCATAGCAAGGGTGCCAGGATAGTTATATGATCGGGGTGACCATAATAACAAATACAGGTTTAAAACAGGGTTAATCCTAGTGCCTCTTATCATTTAGCAAATCCTAATCTCATTGTACAGTCTTGGGATGCATCACAAAAAGTTCTAGAATTTAATATACCACCGGTACACTCATATAGTTTTTACCAATACCAATGCCCCAGAAAAAGCGACAAAACTACATATGCACGATCAAATCCATAAACGTGACACATGCGATTGCTCATTCCTTAACTTAAGAAAGCTAAAGGTAAAACTATCTTAGGTATTAAAGATGGATACCTGAATTCCTAAAGATCTAAAGGAGAACCTCACATTTTTGGGGTGGAATTTTTAAAGTGGTAAGGTTTTTGTGCTAGTCATATTATTTCTATCCATGAGCTATTAATACTCAGTTTTCATTGGTATGTGCCATTAAATATTTTAAATTTGGGTCAAAATATCTTTTTACGCTATGTTTTGGTATATTACTCATCATTTTGAGGACAAAGCAAATGGCAATTGAAGGAATAGTTTCTAAGGCTTATTCCCCCTACACTTATGATGAACATTTTCTCCAATGTTCTTAAAAGTACCCTAGTAAACGAATAAAGGGAAAAGAAAAGAGTAAAAGAAACTAGTACTCCTATGGTTTGCTCAATAATGGAAAAGAAACATATGATAATTGGAAAATCATCATCCAAAATTTGTCCACATGAAACTCCTAAGAACTCCTAGACTTCTTATCATCAAATATAACCTGTAAATCAAAGACAAGAACAACTACACGTGGCATAAAATCGGCATGATAATGATATATACATCGAAACGTTTAGGGTTTGACTCTAAAAAAGCAGTAAAGATAGGATGAATGAGTTAATATAATCAAGGTTTTCTGCAAGTTTTTAAGAAAATTGCAAATTCTAAAAATTATACAAAACTAATTATAAAAAATATAAAGAAAATATGAAGTTTACAAGTGCTGGAGACGTGACGCCATTAGGTTTAATCTTGACGCCGTCTCCACGCACTGTAAACAAATTTTTTATTTGTTTCCAGGAAAACATTTCTGCATGCAAACCCATTAATTATTTCTTGTAGAAAATACTGCATAAAACCTAAGATAAATCAGCACAATTATATGCTCTTTGCATTCAGTATGCATAAGTCTGCATACTTAATCTTAATAACCATTTTTAAGTGCATATGTTGCAGCTAGTCGCCCATTAAGAAGGTAAAACCATAAAATAATCTGCTCAATTACTACCTCCGTCCCATAATACGTGTCCACTTGAAAATTTCAAAGTCTTTGTTATTGAATTTTGACCATAAATATTTGTATTTGTGTTATATAATTCTTAATAAAAGTTATATGAATAGATTCGGTTTTTAAATGAATTTTCAATGGTATAATTTTCATCAAGTATTATATAACACAAATAAAAATATTTATGGTCAAAGTTAGATAAAAAAGACTAAAAAAAGTCCAAGTAGACACTTTTTATGGGACGGAGGGAGTAGTAAACAAAGATAATTCAACAGGATAGTATAGCGTAATATGAACTATGCATAATTGACTGGTTAACCAGATTATAGCTGATCTTAGACCAGCTAGAAAGCCAATACTCTCCCGAAACTGACATATTCTATTTTAAAACAATTAAACCCAGGCTTATAACTTTAGCAGATATAATTTTGTATGCCTCTTTCCCTCTAGGCCATTCCTAAATGTCAATAACTTCTAGTAAGATGATGACGTATAAAAAATCTACCTAAATTAGAACTTTTCAAATTTTCATTATTTAAATTATAAGCTGATCCCTATCTTACAACCACTTATTGCAGCTATCTCTCAATCAAGTTAAAACTTACTACAATTTTGCACAACGAATAGAGAGAAACTAAGAAACATCTTCTAAGCATAATTGATATGTGCTTAAATACACATACCTTTTACCTATTAAAACGAGCTAAAAAGACTAATAATGACCAAAAACAGATAAAAAATGCATTGTATATGTGTATTTTGTGATTTATGTCTTGCAGGTACGAATATATCTAAAATGGACAAAAACAAAGCAAAATGGGCAAAACCGAGCACGAGAATGAAATGAGTGCGAAAAATTGAAGCCGAAGGCGTATACATTTTTAATGGGCCAACCCGTACCCATTTTAATAGGCCGGGTCAGCCCATTAAGGGTTATACTTATAAACCATAAGCCTTAACCCATTTATTATAAATCCTAAACCCATTTCATATCTATGTCTAGCCCAAATTAAGTCAAAGCCTAAACCTAATCCAGTCAAACATATCAAACGCACCCTAGTTACTGTTTATCCCTTACCTCTTTTCCCTCTCATTTTTACACACATTACACGCACACAGGGTAAATCCCTCTTCATTCATACACACACTCATACTTCTAGAAGGTTATCACCTGACACCCCCTGACACATGACGCAAACAATGATGAAAATAGAATGACATGCTGGCAATCCTATGCTATACGATTAGATGATGGGACGTGGACAAGATTCAAGGGCTCAGATGAGTGGTGATGGAATGAAGGGTTAGGATTTGAGCTCTAGGACGCGCCTATGCTCCTAGAACCTTTTGCTTAGCACTATAAAAGGAGTCTTTCACACACAGAGCAAGACGTCTAGTTTTTAGCGAGTTTTTAGCTTAAAGTTTTATATTATTGATCTTAATTTGTAATTTCCTTTTTCAAAGTATTGTAATGTTTTAATCATTAATTTATAATTAAATCTACAATCTCTTTGTGTTAATCTTTTCAGTTTTTTAATTTTGATTAGATTGAATGAATTATGTCAACAGGTACGACCCAATATTTTTTATTTTTATCACGCCAATGCTACTTTTTAAGCAGCATTAACAAGCTATGTATATCAAGTTACTCAGAAACATGGTCTATTTGATGTGCTTCTTATACTCGGAAACATGGTCTATTTGATGTGCTTCTTATACTCGGAAACAATCATCTCACTTTCATGTCTGCAATTCAGGAATCTATGTGGATCACAAAAGCCATGCCTCTAAAGAATGGAAATGAATTGGATGCAAACCAGCAGGTATGTTCCATTAGCACAAAAATGCTTTTGAGACAAGGCTTAGAGTGTTCAAAGTACCTGCAAACATAGTTATTTTTACATATTGGCATCTATTATCACACACCTTTTTATATTTTACATTGGTAAATATTGAAGTTAGACGAGTTAAACTTTAGTTTAATTAAGTAGAGCTAGGTAAAAGTTAGTTGTTTGTACCAATTCAGTGCTTATCGTCAATTTAGTGAAAATATACATTTATTTTCGACCGGCTAATTTGTTATTCATTATGTGTGATATTTCTTCCAAGTAGGATTGACATGTTAATAGCAAAAGATTAGATCTTTGGACCACTACAATCGATTCTGAAATTCAAGTAACTTTTGAACCAGCCCCAAATATTTATGCTCATTCCAAGTTCGAATGCAACTCATTTTGGACTGATCAGTGTTGATGACATCAAATAACGTATATTTTATAGAATCATTTATCCCATGTAATTAACCCATTTTGTATAATTATTGCAAAGAATTGTTACTTATTCATTTATATTTGAGAATTGCAGTAATTATGGAGTACTTGGTGAATATTAGCAAAAGGCGCGCATTCTGGAGCTTAAACGAAGATATTTTGAAGATTACTATTCTGACAACCAATACACCGTATCCATCAAGGAAGATACGGCGTATCCGTGCCTGCACTCACCAAAGACCACGAAGGACACAAGACCAATACGCCGTATCCAGAGAAGATCAATACGCCGTATTGAAGATATAGAAGGTGAATATTCTGAAAGATATCAAACGTGGTCCCTACTCCAAGAAACCCCAATACGCCTTATCCAATACATTGGATACGCCGTATCGACACCAACTCCAGACCCTATAAATACAAAACTCAAAAACGAGTTTTAAGTGTGCTAAATCATATTCTGGATACCTAAACCACAAAAGTTGATTTTCAGAGGAGAAAAAGAGCAGAAGAGGTCTTGCAACGCATTCCAATCCATATGAGACAACGTGTAAATTCTTATACTTTTGTAATCGTTCAGTTTTTGGTATCATTTGTTAACTCGGTTAGTTTACCTTGGTTAAGCCATTACTTATGATGTTTGAAGGCTAATACCTTTGGGTATTAGCCATTATTATGAAGATCTGAATGTTTAGTTTTGTTTATATCTCGATTTCTTAATTTATCATTGTATGCTTGTTTGTGTTTATCAATATACTTGTTTACGTGCTTTTGTATGCGACCTATCATTCAACTGGATCTAGTTATACGGACCAAGTAATCTAGATGCCGAGATAGCTCTCCATATAGTAATTTATACATCTAGAATCATAGGATCACAAATATTGTCTTTCTAAAATCGTGCTAAGGATACGCTTCTGGCTTAACTAGTTAACGAAAATTTCCTTTGGTTTATTGAACATGTTAACTAGTAGGTGAATCTAGATAATTCAACAAATAATGTTCTGATTCTATTAGATAGTTGGACAAGTGGACTACTAGTGTATAAATTGCCATTAAGCAGTAAGTGAGTAAAGTCTCTATGAGCTAGGGTTTAACAAGATCACCATTGCTTTAATCCCTAAGATATATTATAATCAGCAAATAAGGATGCTTTATGCGGATGCTTTAATTATGACAGAATTAATGTGTCTAGGTCTCAAGATGAAGTCCCACCTAAGTCTAAGAATGATATGCCTCTTCGAGATAAGTTATCATTGCACTGAATAAACAAACCAACCTTCTAATCGGATTAATGATGAGTAATACAGTTTTCTAGTATAAGGCTTGACCACTCTTTTATCTTTTGTTAATTTGCTTACGTCGGTTAAAGCGTCTTGAATTGATTGAGGTCACCAACCAAACCCGTGTCAGTCTCTCAGGCTAAAAACCCCCCTTTTACATGTTAGAATTAGGATTAGAACTAACATAGGATTAGCATAGTTTTGACTTAGATTAGAATTAACTTAGATTAGATAACCAAAATATAAATAAATTGAGAGATTTAACCTCGCTTCAAGTGTTCGACACCCTACTTACCACAAATCTACCACCGACCGGGTACACTGCCCGTTAAAGTGTTGTTTTTGGTTAAGTCGGCAAAATATAAATTTAAAACTTTAATCATAAAAATATATACCACACAACGACACATCAAGTTTTTGGCGCCGTTGCCGGGGAGTGAAATTTAATCTTGATTTTTATTTTATATTTTGGTTTTTAGATTAGATCTAACCCTTAGGATTAGTGTAGTTTAGAGTAGTTTATATTCCTGCTTGTTTGCTTATTCTGTTTGTGTGATACGGCGTATTCAGTTCATTGAATATGATGTATTGATTATTTAACAAGTTTTTCTAGTAAGTTTATTACAGGATGTACTTTCCAAACATTACTATGGAAGAATACATCAGGCTCGAGGAAAAAAAATCTTGAAAACGTGGTAAAATGTTTAACTGGGAAACTGCTAAGTATGGTAAAATCTGGTAAGATGAAGACATTCACGACCTGAGATCCGTTGAAACCGAATTCCCATCTATAGCCTTTAATGACGAGGTATCATCTGAAAAAACACTTTCTTGTGAACCCACGGTAAGCTCTCTTAACGATGAAATTGACTTTAGAATTTCATTTGACGATTCCGACGATGAAGATTACATGGTAATTTTTGACAAAAACTCATTTTTTTATAAAATAATTTCTACCAATGATTTGAAAACGGATTCGGAAAATGACAATGAAAAAGTAAATATGCCTTCACTTCCACCACCCGAGCCCACGGTCAGTTGTTTTGATGATTTAGACTTCTTTAATGATTTTGAGAATGAATTTCCAGCCATTGTTTACAATGATGCTCAAACGTCTAAATCAGATTTATTAACTGAACCGATTTTAAGCCCTCAACATATCGATGAATTTGATGATGAAACATCATTCTCCGAATATAATGAAAAGGAATAAAACGTTTTGTACTTTAATGATCTATTCCCCTTCAACATAATTTATCCCAATGATTTAAAATCGGAAAAGGACAATGATGATAATGAAGTCGATATAATACAATCTTTAAGGGGTAATGAAATTACACAAGGGTCGGATATGCCTTTTGAAACAAGTCACGATAAAATTAATAAAACTTTTAAAATGAGAAGTTTTGTCATAAATGTAAATATCGTGATTTGGAATTATTACAACGGAATGCTATTCTATCTCATTATGAATTTGTATGTGTCGTTTGGCATTCTGTTCGACCCTAAACGGTATTATAAGGATGGTGATTATGCAAGAGTGTTGCGGAGGACAAGGTACGTTTTCTTTACTTTATTTAAATTAGGAAAATTAGTCTCCAATAACGGATACGGCGTATTAGGTTAAAACCTATACAGCGTATCCACTGCTTTTAACTAAAGTTGACTAAGTCAACAATACTCGCCAATACGGCATATCTGCTCCATACCATATGGCGTATTGATTGTTTGGACATTATGAGTCTTTACTTTTTATGCACTTTAAAAACATTATTGTCAGTTCTGGCAATACGGTGTATTCATGCACATGATACTGCGTATTCACCAGACTGACCCGTATTTAGTTTGTTTAGTTTAGTTTAAATTAACCGTAGGTACCAAGATAGGAATGCATGTTTTTCCTATTATTTACACAGGTCCTTGGAAGAAAGAAATATCGATGAATATTGGTGGAGAATTTACAAATCTGGAGATCTTGAAGTGTTGGAGTCTTAAAACTTTAAGGCGGTTGTTCAACACACAATCTTGCTCAATTAAACTCAACTTGGATATTAAACCGAGCAAATATCAGGGAGTTTATCATTCTAATTCTTTTTAATTCTCGTATTTAATGTTTTATCTATACAACAAGGACGTTGTATAATTTAAGTGGGAAATGGAATTAGAATGTTTACTTGTCCTAATTTTCACACTAAAATGCTTAAATTATGCTCAAATTTAAAAAAATTTCAAGCATACTTTTGTGAAATTACTTGATACATAACCATCACACAATAACCCTTGTTAGATATTGTGAGGATTTAACCTTATCCGTTTCCAAATGTTTACCCAAATTCCAAAAAATATGAGTGTGCCAGTGATGTTGTAGACTTTAGAACTTGGCTTGGTATATCACTCGAGACCACAGTGATGAGTACTATGGATTTAGATAGAGTAACTTGTTTAAATTGGTAAATTTTAGGATTACACCCAAATCGCCTTTACATGTTGCTTATTAACTAGCTACACTGGTTAGTTAACCCCCGTATAAACCCTTTGTTTACTCTCACTTTAAGAGTAAGATACCCCTAGAACAACCAGTAGAGCCAATCCTTTAGGAAATACACCAATTATTTGTTTCGTTACACCTTTACACCTTAGCCTACCCTGTTAGATTAAGTTTATTTCACAGTTGCTAGTTGCTTAAAGTGTAAAGTTTGTATATCCCGAGTCTTGTGTCAAAATTTTCTATCTTTGGTATGGTTAGAAGAAATTCGCACATCGCCAATGGGAATGTATATTATACTCAAAACTCATGTATTTTTACTACCATATCAATTAATGGTACGTCCGAAGAATGAAGGAATTATCGAAGGAATTATTATGATTGTGAAGATGGTGAAATTACACCGAGTTTCGTAGTAAAGTGTTAGCAAAAAAATCGAAAAATTAGAAAAATCGCAACAAAAAAGAGAAAGAAAGTTTGAAGATAATCATTTCGCAACTACCGAAGGAATTACACGAAGGATTGATTATTCGTTGATACAAATCGACGATGTAGAGTATTGTATAAAGTGGAAGATATCGCCACTT
>BQNB010003655.1:74665-113214 GCA_026074375.1 Tanacetum coccineum | reverse complement strand
GAAAATTCTAATGACTATTAATTTTTTAAACCTTTTCAAAACCGCACTTAAATTCCAAATCACTAAATCACTTAACAAGCAATAATTAAACTACTCGTTACTCATAATGATAAAATAAGCAAAGCTAAATATTTTAAAAATAAGCTAAACTAATTAATTGAAAAAGGATAGAAAATGGAACCGAATTGAAGAGCCGCGAATAAACGATAACCACCCGATTTAATAAGCTAAAGAAAATAATCAAATTCTATCTAGCTTATTAAATCCTTAAGCTCCACGCCTCATGAGTTGACCGGTACCAAAAATTCAAAAACATAAAATAACAAACTGTTAATAAAACAGTTGTAACAATTTAGCATTTCACAAAATGAATACACGAATCCAACTTTACACTATCCAAAACAGGCCCTATTTAATTCTATAATCCAAAGTAGTAACAGGCCCAGACGCAGCCCAATTAATAATCCAAACGGCCCAACAGATGAGAATTAATAACCAACCTAGGCCCAAATAACTCTAAACCAAACGCAGCCTTCTAGTGAATAATTTTGAAATTAAGAATTAACTGATACTATTGCTAAACTAACAATCAAGTGACTAGTTTATTAAGCTACTGAAACCATTTAAATGGCTACTGAAATTGTTTTTGAAAGAAAATAAGCCATGGACATAAGCAGAAAATAAGCACTAGAAAACTAGGAAATAAGCTAATTAAAATTTTGAAAGTTATTTAAAAGAAAATAAGCTTCTTAGAAAAACTCTTATATGAAATAAGCTATGTTGAAAATTTTAAACCGAAATAATCTAAAAATAAGCTGAACGAAAATAAACTGTGAAAAGCTTATTTCAACAGCTTATTGTACCGAAATATAGGGATAAGCTAAATCAAATTAAACTATAAGCAAGCTTGACCGTACGATAAACTATATCTCAATAAGCAATCAGATGAGCAAAAAGTTTTGTTTAAGAATAAGCTAGTAAAATAAAAGAAAAGCGAATGAGCCAAAGAAAATAAGCCAAAAATAAGCAACCAAACAACAACCTTCATTACATTCCCAGTAAGCCAAAAGTTAAAATATGCCGAATCCAATAAGCTCACAATAATATTTTACAATAATCCTAAAACTAAAAATAAACTAAACTTACTCCTAAACTAATAAGCTAAAACAAAAGTTGAGAGAAATTTTTTTTTTAAAATCTAAAATCCTAATGCCTCCCAATTTGAGGGGAGCGGGGTGAATTTTATAGGGAGTGAGGGGGTGAAAACATAAATTCGCCCAATGATTACTAGCCAATCATTGGCCTTGGTGTGTACAACCTCGGATCGCCAGCGTGGCAGTACTGATCCACCGGCTCAAATCGCAACACGTGTACATCTTGACTGCTTACATTGTACGCAGTTATTATCCTTCATTAGATCACTTTGCTTCAATTGAGAATTGATATCACTTGCACCGCCACGTGGCTCCATTTAACTTTTCCATTTCTTGTTAGTGGGATCTCACGTGACTAGATGAGATTTAATTATAGATCACATGGGATGACATCACCTATATCTCAATTCATTTGAATCTCTCAACTGGTAAGCATATTGAGAGTATATATAAAAAAAGCCACGTGGATGAAAATAATTGGCCAAATGGAGTTGTAGTGGAAGCTCATGTGCCATTCTTTGATTTATTTAGCATGCACGTGACCATGATGTCACGCCTACGTCAGCATCCTTAATATATTAATTTTGGACAAATTAAGTTGTTGGGCTTGGGCTGGTCCGGCCCATAAAATATGTTACGGGCTGGCCCAATAAAATCTGAAGGCACCGTTGGACTCGTTTTCTGGCGCTCTTTCCAATGGCATGCTCGGGGACTCTTTACGTCTTTGTCTTGATTTTGAATAATAGGCACTCTTGATCGAAACGAACCCGTAAATTCCCGTTTTTGCACCATTTTCAATCCGTTTTACCTGCAAGACATAAAAATACCAAACAAGCATATATGTACAATAATTATCCATATTTTAGTATTTTTAGTCCGATTAATAGTGTTTTTCGGGTTATAAATGATGTGTGTTTTAGCGGACATCAAAATTCCCCACTACACTTAGCCATTGTTGGTCCCACACGCAATGTTTATAATACACGCCCGGAAAGAAATAATTTAAATCCCCCTTTAACTTAGATCCCATCACAATCAACAGATCAGTAAAGGTCTATTAAAAATAGGTTCAAAATCATTAATTCGCATAGCACCCACGTTTTAAACATTTAATAAATTTAAGATAAAAAACTATGTTAATATTTTATTTTTTAAAATTTTATTTAAATGGCTTTAAGTATAGGTGGTATCATCGTGATTTTTCGCAATCTCCAAATAAGCTTTTAAAACGGAAATCACAGTCCAACTATAAGATTAGATGATTGACATACTATAATTATTAATTGTTTCTGTACGCAATGTAATTTTCGCCTTCCCTTGTTCCTAAATCCTCTTAAGGATTTTATTATCTATTATTGGGTGACCATATATAATTATGTCCTTATTATATAATAGGTGCCCTAGGTTTTAGACATAATTAGTTTGATCATTTCCTAAGTGACGATATGGTGAGAATAAGGTCACATTAAGGTTCTATTTCGCGATGATTTAGGGGTTTATCCTTTATTTCATCCGAAACAACTTAAACTACGAAGGCCAGAGACGGAGGCTTTATTTAGTATAACTGATGTGTAATTTGGCTTTATTATTATTATTATTATTATTATTGCAACTTTATTAAAACT
Source organism: Tanacetum coccineum (assembly GCA_026074375.1). Lineage (NCBI taxonomy): Eukaryota > Viridiplantae > Streptophyta > Magnoliopsida > Asterales > Asteraceae > Tanacetum > Tanacetum coccineum. Next base: position 110,435 of record BQNB010003655.1, on the reverse strand, counting down.
TCTGGTCCTTTAAACAAATGGACCACATTGGGCGTCTCTAAACCGACAAGAGCCAAAAGTGAGTAGTGTCTTATTTCGTCCTCGGTAAAATTTTCTCGACCTTTTTTTAAAGCAGCTTGCAACTATCGTGATTGTGAGCGGCAAGAGCATCAAAACTTTTATCAGTCTGGCTTATTACTATGTGCCCTATTTAGAAGACTGGCCACATTGGTTGTGGAGCCAGAAAGAGACAGTAACTTTTATCAGCCCATAGTTATTTTTATTTTTATCGATTACCTTCACCCTTTGTAACTGACGACCACATCGGTTGTGGCCAGGCTAAGAGGTAGTGGTCTTAATTGCGGCTCTTCGGTTTATTACATATTTATTATTTTATCTAGCACACGAAATTCAAGTCTTGTGGTCTTTTAAACACCTTCCACATCGGTTTTAATGGCGGAGCCGGGACAAGTGGTCAAGAGTACTATTTCCCACAACACTGACAAAACTTTGATTTGTACCTTAATTTCACCGAAGCTGGATCTCTACGAAGGGATTTAACTAAGAATCGCAAAAACCCAAAGCAACTTTATTTATTTACAATAAATATAAACGTTTTATTAGCTGATGGGAGCAAAATCCACATTTAACCTCTATGAGTTAAGAGATCCAAATACTCACGCTTAGCATCTAACTTATATCCTTAACTCTATCATTTTGCATTCTTTGCAAAATTTTTAAAGTTATAGCAAACGATACGTCTCCAAAGCTAAGGGGAGAAAGCTCAGAGTTTAAAACTCTGGCCAAGTCAAACCTGCCTAATTCTAGGGCCTTTGCTTATTTCTAAATTTTTTAAAATTTTTATCATTTTTTATTTTTTAATTTTATACCTAAATATTTATCTATAAAACAATAAAATCTTTGGTCAAAACGGGGTTGTGTGGGAACACAGACAGGCACAGGTAAGATCAAATTTCGATAGAAATCCCCCTCACACTTAGAATGGAACATTGGCCTCAATGTTATCAATAATGTTGAGGTTTTACTCCCTACCACTTACAGGAACGAAAAAAGGCAAATGCAAAAAAATTCCAAGTGTGAAAAGGGAAACACAATAATATACATGATCAGGATTGAGGATTCCAAAATAAGTAGAAGATCGAAGACCGGGCGATTGGAGGATTGAAAACAAGCACGGGTCTTCAGGATCTTAAGGAATCCTACAAAAACGGAAGCACATACCAAAGAAAGAAGCACACCCCCACACTTGGGTATTTAAAATCACACACTTATTTATTAAGTAAAATTAGAAAGAGAAAAAGACACCGGTTGCCTACCCGTGAAGCGCCTTATTTTTAATATTAACGAGTCCCTAGCTTGACTCGCCCCGAATTTAGTTGTCCTTGGGGAGAAAACTGACCGAATGATCGGTCATCAAATAAATTTCACTTAAGATATGACATTTATCGATCATGAAATTATTAATCAGAAGATGTGGAGATTGTTTCTTGAAGTGATAAACTCCATCTGTAATTGAGAATTCGGGATTCGAAAACCTTATTCTCTTCATTTCTGTAAAGGAATAATGATAGAAAGTCTTGATCTGTGAAGGATCAGTCAGGATAAGAAAATCTCTGACGAATAGAATAGAAGAAAGTCATCCATAAGGAGAATAGAAAATCTCTTAGAGTGAACTCCATTGATAGCTAATATTCCGGGATCAAAAACTTTGTCTTTATCTCCAGAAGGAAATATGACTAAAAGATCGATCTCAGAAAATTTCTTAGAAAAAATTGAGTCACAATTCAGATAAAGAGGAGCGAGAAATATCATTAAAGTTAAATACTTGTTAGAATCCTTAGTCGCTGATAAAGTCAAATAATATCTTTTTCCTACTACAAACAATAGTAGACTCTCCCTGGATCAAAATCTCAAGCTCAAGTAATACGGTCATACTCCGGTGGAGATTGATAGTGAGCGAGTCATCGACGAAACTCTCATTGATGAGAAACACTCCTATCGGCAGGAGGAAACGGATCAATCGAAAGATCAAAGATAAACGAATCATATTCAGGAAAGAGAAAACAATATGAATGAGTAGTTGTACTCGCCCATACATTCTGTCAATATGATCGTCATCAAAATAGAAAGCTTCATAATCGAAGAGAATAATCAGAATGAGTAGTGGTACTGCTACTACTCTTCTCTTCAATATTAAAGAAAAATGTCTCATAATCAGGTACAGAATCATCAGAATGAGAAAGAAGGGTGTCGGTCTCCTTCCAAAGGGAGCAAGTCACTATCACGAGGGAGTAGGAAGTGGGGAGTGAGAGACGCGACCACAGGGTAAGAAAGATAGGCAGTGGGAATGACAACTCAAATGTGTTGAACCGATTTATGATCTTTTAGTAATCTCAGTATGGTTTCATCGTCATCACTTCATACAGAGTCTGAATAGTAAAAGGTGTTAGGTGACCTAGTCCTGGATTTATGTTGAAACCACCTTTGAATGTGTCTCTAGTTTGATTTCAAGGACCTCAACTCGTTCTCTCGAAGCGAAAGTAGTCTTAGAATAATGAGCACTCATATCAGTAGTAGTGTTATAATACACTTCGGCGTCCCACTAACAATGATGTTGTGTTATATTCTCGATTAAATCATAAGATTCTTGAGGAGTCTTCCGCATGAAATTACCGCCTGGAGGCAGCCCTTATTAATCTTTCTTGGTCAATTCATCGTTAATTCCATTATAAAAAGTAAGATTTTATTAAGATAGCATACAATTTCTACTGGTATGGACATTTTCGCCAAAGAAAGATTTAAATCTTTCCCAAGGGTCAAATACTGATTCGTTAGGCAATTGCCGGAATTAAGAATTTCTTTCCTAGTTGACCGTTTCTAGATATGGAAAGTATTGCGAAGAAACTTGAGGAACATCTCTTCCCATGTGTGAATAGAATGAGTTTTAAGATGATAATACTGTAGAAAATAAATGACATATAATATCAGGGATTAAAATTGATCTGGAGGTTGGATAAAGTGAAATAAATGAATAGCCATTTTATTAGAGTTGAAAGGTTAAAGAGATGGGAAGAGTGTATGTGTTAGAGAGAAAACACACACACTTACACTTTTACAAAAGTGAGCTTCACCCCTCCATGGAAGTATGGGAGGGGGTATTTATAGTACCCTATTGTCACTTTAACTTTTGTAAACTAGTCATTATTAGTCCTACGTGTCACGTTATAATTTGAAATAATGTAATTCCGGATATGTCACCATATTTTAAGGCTAACATTTCCCCCAATTATGTGGGGCACATACGGAATTATTGACAAATGTTCCCTAAAAGTACAAATACAATTGAATAAAGTCTTCCAAAGCGCTTCCAAAGTGAAGTTATCTTTTAAGTTCTCATGGTCTTTGAAGACTTGTATTATTTCAGATTGGATCTTCTTTGTCTTTACTTGTTCTAGAACATTGTAGTATGCATGAGTTGGGGATTAACTTCACCCCAATTCATGAACATGTCTTGAAAAAGCTGATTTCATAACTTATTTTTGTCGAAGTTTCTGAATCAGCTTCCACATCAACCAGCATCCTGATCTTAAGCAGTTTCTGCAAACTTTGAAGTAGCTTAAAAAATCTTTCTACTTGTCAATGACCGTGCACAGTGAAATTTGTAGAAGACAAACCACACCAAATACTCTTGCTTTTTGTCAATAGGGCTTGGTGAATTTTTCGTTCGTCGGTGTTGCATGCGAGAAATTGTCAACATTTTCTCAGTAATGCAGAATTACTTCATTAAAACCACTATTGGTAAAGTAGTTTACAATACTTCCCCCTGTAAGTTGACATTGTACATCAAAAGTTCAACTAAGTCCCGATGTACACATTTTCCCCATGATGGTTTACGAACTCTCAGAAGCATCTGTTGTGTACGCAACATATACTAGAGAGTTTTGTTCTAAGCATCAAATCCTTGAAATCCTAAACAAAGCATTACCCTCTTGTCTTCAGAAACCGTAGAGGAGATGAAGCAAGAATCAAGAAAACTTGGTATAATCAAGGTCTTGTATCATGAATGTCGTTGTAGATCTTGAGAAGTTTGCTTAGACTATGAAGTACAAGTGTCTTGGATTCCCGTGAGAATTGTTAAACTACATATCAACCTTTGGAATGCTATGGCTAACTTTACCAACCTCGGTATTCTATCGGGCTATTGTTGTGATCAATTGAGGTGAAGTTAAAACCCGATATTACCAAACTTGAAAATGAAGTCAAATCCCTCAAATTTGTTACTTAAGCTTGCACTGTTGTTGATTGAAGAACACGATTGAAAGATTATATCTATAAGTACTCTTTACCCCCACCGAAAATAATAAGAAGTACGAAACACCTCTTGAAATTACTCCACATCGACTTATCGCGTTGTGACACTGAGTACTACACGTAAAACTCCTTTTAAGTGATAGTTTTCCAGGTCGCAACTCAACCACCCATGACTGCTGGGTAACTAGATAATGCAAGTCTCAAATCGTAAGTTGGTGCGTTCCAGCAAGTCATCTAATCGATAGGATTAGGTTTAAAGAAAGGCGTAGCAATAGAAGGAAGTCCTTGATGAGAAATAGTAGACACCTTCGTGACAATCTAACTTCAAGCTAAAAATAAGGGAGACCTAAATCACTTTTGTGATCACTTGTCATTGTAATCCGAATCTTTAGCCGTTTGTCATTTAGTGAATCTTATTCGGATCATTTTTAGTGTTATGTATCATGTTTGTTGTGTTGTTGTTCAAGAATGTCGTTAAACTAGGACAAATGTTGTGTTTGAATGTCGTCAACGGATAAACATTGTCTAGCTCAACTTTGTCATGATAGTGTTTTTTGTGCCCGGCTCATTCCATTAACACTAACCCACTTCAATTAACAGTTTAACGACCCAATACTCAAAATGCGGCCCAATACATAACTCAGTCCAACAACTTATACATTTTCAGCCCAACTTATCTTTAACCGAATAACCAGTCCACACCAAAAAAATAACTTCGGCCCAACCAATATAACATCAAACGGCCCATAATCTTGAACAATACTTGGCCTTCATAGTGAGATCACATTATAGTTGGCCCAACATTATGCAAAAAAAAAAAATTGGCCTACGTTACATATTCAATACCCGGATCCAAAGGGTTTAGGGATATAAGAGTTGTATCAATCCCTAATTCTTTGCTACACAGATAACCCTAATCATATTTTAACCGCCCCCATCATTTTCTCTCCTCTCAACGCAGCCACAAAAAAGAAATCCCATCTCACAAACAAGATAAATCAGCCCCAAATCAGTTCGTCCATATATTATTCTTTATTAACCCATACGAGATACATCTTTGATGTAAACACCTACGAAGAACACAAGATTTAAGGCTTCAAGATCATTCAATTGGTCTCGGGTAGGTATAATTTCGTTTGAGTAAGACAATCGAAACAAAGAAATGATTATAACCTACTTATTATCAATCATTCCTTTTAATTTCGAAAATTGAATGATTATTTTTAACTCTTACAAAGATCAATGATGAACATGTGTTAAATCTTTGTAAAGATTGTGGGTTGAAAACAAGATTCTGAGATCAAATTTTTTCATTACATGTTGAGTCTTGATTTTGTATGAAGATGGAGATGGTATGTGATGTGACGATGGGTTTTTAATTTGAGTCTCTGTCATCTTGCTCTTCCTTTTCTTTTGACATAAGACTCGTATGAGTTACCCGGGTCAACTCGGTAAATACCGAGTTGACTCGGTTTGGGTTTGGTTTAGTTGAAGTTAGATCGGTTAAAGGTTTTAGATCGGTTCCAACATGAAAATGTCTAGATCGGTTCGATAACAAAAATGACTAGATCGGTTCTTAAAGCAAGATTGCTAGATCGGTTCCAACTTGGTTTTTGACTAGTTCGGTTTCTAAAGGAACCAGACTAGATCGGTTCCTACTAGAATAACTAGATCGGTAATACTAGATCGGTTTGTTAACTCGGTCGGTTCCACAAGACACCAAAATGTATTGTTGTCCTTTTTGCAAGAAAAATGGATATGTGTTCCCCTTGATGTTCAAACCGTGTGGACCGCTAACAAAATGATGAACCTAGAATCAGCTAGAAAAAATTCGAAAATAAGCTGTCAAAAATGACCAAACCAGATCTAGATTTTTGATAGGTTTTGGAAAACTAATGGGACTAAAAAAACTTATCAAAAAGTATAAAAAATAGAAAAAAAAACTGTTATAAAACATGAACAGTTAACAACACAAAAAATAAGCCCACGAAAATAAGCCATCAATAAGCTGAAATAAGATGGACTCACGAAATGAACAAACACAATACAAAACACCCCGGTTAGCTCTGATACCAATTGTAGAAAATAAAAAACATATAATATGAGGGATTAAAACTGATTTGGAGGTTGGGTAAAATGAAATAGATGTGTAGCCATTTTATTAGAGTTGAAAGGTTAAAGAGATAGGAAGAGTGTATGTCTTAGAGAGAAAACACACACACTTACACTTTTACAAAAGTGAGCTTCACCCCTCCATGGAAGTATGGAGGGGGTATTTATAGTCCTAGTGCCACATAACTATCGTAACTAGTCATTAGTCCCTATGTGACACGCTATAAATAAACTAATGTAATTTTGTGTTTGTCACCATATTTTAAGGCTAACACTATTACAATACTTTTTCTATAGAGATAAGACTACAAGTGCTACTGAAACTCCTAAAACTTTAAGAAAAATGATCCGAGAGTATAAAAACAACTTCCAAGAATGAAGAAATAATTCCGAGAACTGTAGAAAACTACTGAAAATGCAAACACCACACTCGATAACACTTGATAATGCCAAAATACTTGAAATTTCTGCCAAAAGTCAACTCGAAAGCTTAAACGCCTCAACCGAATTCACCGAGTGTCGCCACTTGTTAGGTCTTATTTATCTTGAATCATACATTATCAATCATGGAATCTTAGAGAGAATAGCAGTAGAGGGAAAATATTCAAATTTCAAATGTTATAAATGGAGGGAAAAGGGAAAATATTTATTACAACCCCCTACCCCCCAAACCCCCCTTCACCCACCCCCCCCCGTGCGTACACCCCCCCGCCTCATCCCACCGCCTCAACAACTACATACCCCCCTCCCCCACCCCCACTCTACACCCCCCCCCTATTCCCGACTCTCCTACCGTGAACGCCCCGCCAACGACCCCCTCCACCTATCCCCCCCCCCACCACGCCTCACACCCCCCCCCCATAACCCGCCCCTGCACACATCCCTCGCCCCCCCTCCACCCCTCACCCCCCCAACTCCCGTCCCACTCCTCACACCCGCTCCCCCACCACACCCCCCCCGCTCAGCCACCCCGCCCCCCTCCCATCCCCCCCCGCCTCCAACCCCTACTACCGCCCCTCCCCCCCCCCCCCCAGCGACCGCCTGACACCACTCCCCTCCCGTCGACACCCCTCTCCACTCGCCCCCAACCCCCCACCCCCCCTCCCACCCCCTCCTAAGCCAGCCCGACACACACCCCCCAAGCCCAGACCGCCCGCCACCCCTCACCCCCCCCCCGACCCCATCACCCCCACCCCCCCCGCCACGACCCCTCCGACAACACTACCCCCCACCACCACCCCCCCCCACCCTACCCTCCCCCCCCACCTCACCCCAACTTCGGAACCCCCCACAATTGCTCCCCCCACACCCCGCAACGCTAACCCCCGCCCCCCCCCCCCCCCGCTTACCTCCCCCGCCCACCTCCCCGCAGCCCACACCCCCACCACACACCCCCCTCGATCCCACACCTCCCCAACCCCCCCCCCGAACCCCCCACCACCACCCGCGCCACCCCACCTCCCCCCCACTCCACCCCCCCCCCCGCCCCCCCCCACAACGCCAACTCGCACCACCCCACACCCTTCCCCCCTCACCCCCTCCCCCTCCCCCGCCCACTCCCCCAGCCACCTCGCCCCCCCCACCCCCCACCACCCCAGCCTCCCATCCCCACACCCCCCCCTCCAGCCACCCCTCCAATCAACCCCCCCCCCCCCCCCCCACACCCGCGCCAACCCGCGACCACCCTACCGCCTTCCTCCGACCCCAACTAAACCACCCCCCCCCCCTCCTCAACACCCACTCCTCCCACCTACCACAAAACACAATCGCGCCCCTCCCCGTTCCTCCACACCCGCCCTCCCCCCCCCATAACCCCCCCCGACCGCGGCCACTCCCCCACCCCCCTCCGCCCCAATACAACCCCCCAACCACACCCCTCCTACCCCAACCCCCAGCACGCCCCGTCCCTCGCACCCTCTCCAAAACCCCCCCGCCCCAACCATCCCTGCCCCCACACCCCCCCCTCGTCCCCACTTCTCCCCCACATCGACCAAGAACCCCACCCCACTCCCACCAACGCCCTACCCCCACCCCCAAACCCCCCCTCTACACCCCCCCCCCCTCCCGACCCCCCCCCCCCACGCTCCCTACCCACAACGCCCCCACACACCCCCCCCCCGCCTCACTCCACCCCCCCTCCCTCCCCACTCCTTACTCCCCCCTCCTCCCCCCCCACCCTCCCCTACCACCAGCTGACACCCCCTGACTCCCACCTCCCCTGCACTTACCCCCTCCCTGTTAGCTCGCGCCTCCCACACCACCAGCCCCCACACCTTCCCCCCACCCCCACACCCGACCCCACCCCTCCCCCCACTACAAACCACCCGTCACTTCGCCTCCAACTCCCTCACGCGCCCTCCCCCACCCCGCCACACACTCCCCTCCACCCCATCCCTCCTCCCATCCCCCCCCCGAGCCCGCCCCACCCCCCTTCCACACCCCCCCGACGCCCCCCCCCACGCCCGCACACCACCACCACGCGCCCTGCCCTCAACCCCCGCCCCCCCTCCGCCTCCCCACCTCCCCCACCCACAACCCCCGCCCCCCGCAACCCCCCCGTCCCGCCCGCTCCCCCCCCTCCCCCCCCCCCCATCCCACCCTCCCTCCCCCCCCCTCCCCCCCCCCCTCTCCACCACCCTCCCGCCCTCCCCGCCCCCCGCAACCCCCCCCCCCACCCTCGCGAGCCGACCCACCAACCTCCAACTCACCCCCCCCCCCCCCTTCGCCCTCCACCCCTCCGCCCGCGAACGACCCGCACCCCCCCACCCCCCTTCCTCCGCCCCCGCTCCGCCCCTCCCGCCACCCCGACCACCCACGCATACCAACCCCACCCCCCACCACCCCTACCCACCCACCACCCTAACCCCACCAACCCTCCCCCCCCTACCCCACCCCTAGCACATCCCACCACCCACCCACCCCTCCACCTCCCATCTACCAGACCCCCCCCCCCCCCACCCCCGCCCTCACTCCACCCCCCCCCCCCAACCACCCCCCCCCTCCACCACACAACGCCACCCCTCACCACGAGCCCCCCATTATCCCCTCTACCCCCCCAGCTACCGTCCCCCACCCATCTCTCCACCGCCCCCCTCCCCCCTCGCCCCCCCCATGCCCGCCCCCACCATCCACGACGCCCCGCGCCACACACCGACCCACCCAGGCGTCCCCTCCACCCCCATCCAATCCCCCTATACGATAAGCCTCCACACCCCCCCCTCTGCACACCCCCTCCCACTACCCCCCGCAGCGCAATCCCCCAGCCCACCCCCCCCCTACACCCCCCTCCCCCCCGTCCCCCCCCCACCCCCCTCCCCCCCAACCCTACTCCCCCCCTCCCCCCCCCTCCCGACCCACTACCGCCCACCCCCCCCTCCCACCCCCCACTCAGCCCCCCACCCCTCCCCCACTACTCTCTCCCACCCCCCGCACGCACACCCCTCCCCCCCCCCCCCCCCCCCCCCACCCCTCTACCCCCCCCGCCCACCCCCGCCCCCACAGCACCCTCCCACCCCCCCTCCACCTCCTCCCCCCCCCTCCCCCCCCCCCCACCCCCCCCCCCCCCCTCCGCCCCCCCCCCCTCCTCGACCCCCCCCCTCTCCCGACCACCCACCCACCCCCCCCCCCCCCATAAGCCCCCCCACTCCCCCCCCCACCCCCCACCGCGACCCCCACCGCACCTGCCCGCCCCACCCCCCCCCCCCCCCCCACCAAACCCCCACCCACCGTCTCGCAACGCCATCCCCTCACACTCCCCCCCCCCCCCCAAAAACCCCCCCCGCCCCCCCCCCCCTCCCCGCCCCCCCCTCCCCACACCCCCGCACCCCACCCACCCCCGCGCCGCCGCCCTACCCCCCAACCGCACCGCCCATCACACCTCCACCACCCCGCCCCCCCCATCGACCCCACCCCCTTACCTTCCCCACCCCCACCCCCACCCCCTCCCCCGTTCACCACCCTCGCTCACCCACCACCCTCTCCCCACTCTCCCACCCCCCCTGCTCCGCCCCCCCCAACAACCACCCCCCCCCCCCACCTATGCCCCCACCCCCCACCCACTCCCACTCCTACCACCCAACCCACCCCCCACCCAACGCACCCTCCCACCTCCCCCACCCCCCCCCCCCCCACCTCCCGCCTCCTCCTCCCCCTGCCCCCACCCCCAATACCCCCTCACCCCCCACCCCCCCCCCGCCCCCCCCCCCACCTCCACCCCCTTCTCAGTCCGGCCCCCCCCCCCCACCTCCCCCCCCCCGCCCCCACCCACCCCCCCCCCCCCCACACCCCCCCCCCCCCCCCCCCCCCCCCCCACTCCCCCCCCGACACCTCCATTCCCCACTCACCCACCCCCGCCCCCACTCCTCCCCCCCCTCCCCCCCCTCCACCAGCCCCCCCACCCCCCCCGCCTCCCTCCCCCCCACCCCACCCACCCCCCACCCCTCCAACCGCCCCCCACCCCCCCAACTCCCACACCCCCACCTACCCCCACCCCCCCCCCCACGCCCCCCCGCCCACCACACCCCACCCCATAACACCACCCCCCCCCCCACACCCGCTCCCCCCCCCACCCCCCCCCCCCCCCACCCCCTCCCCCCCTCTCCCCCGCCACACCCCCCACCCCCCCACCCAACCCCCCCCCCCTACCCACCGCCACACCCCCACCCCAACCCCCACCCAACCTCACCCCCCCCCCTGCCAGACACCCCCCACACCACCCCCCACCCTCGCGGCCCTCCCACCCCGCTACCTCCCCTCCACCCTCTCCCCCCCCCCCCCGCCCCCTCACCCACCAACCCTCCCCCCCTGAACCCATCCACCGTACCACCGCCCCCCCTCCCCCCCACCCCACCCCAGCGTCACCGCCCCACGCCCCCCTCCCCATCCTTCCCCACCTCCCCCCCCTCCCCCCCACCCCCTCCCACCCCCCCCTCACCCCCCCCTCCCCCCCCTCCCTCCCCTCACCCCACCCCCCCCGCTCCGCCCCCCCCCCCCCCGCCCTCCCTCCTTCCCATACCCCCCCCTCCCTCTCCCCCCCACCACCACCCCGCCCCCCCCACTCCTCACCCCACACCGCCGCACCCCCCCCCCCTCCCCCCCCTCTCCCCACCCCCGCCCCCCGCCCTCCCCCCCCCTCCCACCCTCCCCTCCTCCCCCCCCTCCCCACCCCCCCCCCCCCTCCGCCCCCCCACCCCCCCCCCCCCCCACCCCCCTCCCCCCCCCCCCGCCACCCCCTTTTGCCACCCCCCCCACCCCACAAACCACGCCCCCCCGCCCTCCTAACCCCCCCCCCCCCCCCCCCCTGCTACGCCGCCCCACCCCCCCCCCCCCCCCCCAGCAAACCCCCTTCCCCCGCCCCATCACCCCCTCCCCCCCCCACCCCCCCCACCCCCTACCGCCCACCCTCCCCCCACCTCACCTCCCCTCCCCCCCCCTCCCCTCCACACCCCCCTCCCCCCCCCCCTTCTTCCCCCCCCCCCCCCCCTCCCCCACGCCTCCCCCCCACCAACCACCCCCCGCCCCCTACCCCCCTTCCTCCCCATCCCCCCCTACTCCCCCCACCCCCGTCCCTGGCAATCCCGCACCCCAACAGCACAAACTCTACACACCCCCCCCCCCCCCCCCCCCCCTACACCCCCTCCCCCATCCCCCCCTCCCTGCCATCACCCCCCCCCCCTCACCCCCCCCCCCCCCCCCCCCCACCCCCCCTTCCCCCCCGCGCCCCCCACCGCCCACCCCCCCCTCTCCCCCCCTCCCACCCCACCCCCCCACCCCACTGCCCCAGCCCCCCCCCCCCCCCCAAATCCCATTCCACCACCCCCTCCATACACCCCCCCCCCCCCCGCGCTCACTACCCCCCCCCCCCCCCTCCCCCCACCCACCTCCTCCTCCCCTCCCCCAACCTAATCCCCTCGCCCCCACATTCCCCTACCCACCCCCCCCCCCCCACCCCCCCCCCTCCCCCAATCCCCCTCCCACCCGCACCCCCCCCGCACATCCTACCCTCCTATACTCCTCCCCCCCACCCCCACCCCCCACGCGACTTCATTCGCACGCGTCCACTCACACTACCCCACCCCCACACCCCACTCCCGACACCCACACGACCTCCACCCACCCTCCTACACATAATGCCACCCCCCCCCACCCCCACCCCTCAACCTCCTTCCAGTCCATCACCCCCCCACTCCGCCTAACCCCCCTCACTCCATTACCCACCTACCCCCCCACCATCCCCCCCCCCCACCCCCCCCCCCCCCCGCGCCCCCCCCCCCCACCCCCCCCCCCCCTCCCACCTCCCCATCGCTCCTCACAACCTCCCCCGCTCACCACTCCCCCCCCGCTCCACACCATCCCCCACCTACCCAACACACGCCAGCCCCCTGCACGTCTCCCCACCATCCCACCCGCACCACAACACCTCACCCCCCAAACTGCTCACACACGCCCGCCCCCACCGCACTCCACTCCCTCCCTAACCCCCCGCCCCCACCCCCCCCCCCCCCCCCCGCCCAGCCCAATCCACCCCCCTTCGCCCTACCACCCCCCCCCCCACCCCTTCCCCCCTCCCCCGCTACCCCCCCCACCCAACTACCCCCCCCCGCCCCCCCCATCCTCCCCCACCCCCCCACCCACGCCATCACCACCCCCCCCGCCCCCTCCCCCCCTCCCCACCTCCCCTTCCTCGCCCCCCCCGCCCCACCCCCCCCCCCCTCCCCCTCCCACCCACACCAGTTCTGACCTCCCCCCCCCCCCCCCCCCCCTCCCCTCACCATCCACCACCCCTCACCCCCCCCCCACCCCCCACCCCCACCCTCCCCCTCCGCTCTCCCCCCCCACAAACCGCTCCCTGTCCCACCCACTCCCCCCTCCGCCCTTCCCCCCCCACCCCCCCCCTCCCACCCCCCATCCCCCCCCTCGACAACCGCCAACCCAACCCCTCCAGCCCACGCCCCCTCTCCCCCCCCCCCACCCCCCCCCCCCACTCCTTACGCCCTCACGCCCCCCCCATACCCACCACCCCCCCCCCCCCTCCCCCCTCTCTCCCCCCTCCCCCACACAACCCCCCCCCCGGCCCCTCCGCACCCCACGCCCCCCCACAAGACCCCCTCCTCGCGTTCACTCCATCCCCCTCTCCCCCCCACCCCCACCCCAACGCCACCCGCTTCCCTCCCCCCCCTCCCGAACCCAACGCCCGCCGCCCCCACCCCCACCACCCAACCCCCTCCCTCCGACCCCCCCCCCAACCAGCCCCCCCAACCCACCACCCCTATTCCACCCCCCCATCCCCTCTCACCTCCCCCCCCCTCCCTCTCCGCGCTCCTCCCCCAAACCACCCAACCCCCTGCCACCCCCAAATTCACCCCCCTCCTTCCCCACTCCCCCCCCTCCACCGCCCCGCACACCAACCTCCCCCCCCCCCACACCCCCCCCCCTCTCCCCCCACCCCCCCCGTCCCTCGCCCCCCCCCAACCCACCTCCCCCCCACCAACTTACCCCCTCCCCCAACCCCACACCCCAGCTTACCCCCCACCCCCTTCCCCTACCCCCCCCCCCCCTCGCCCCCACCACCCCACTCCATCATCCCAACCCCCACTCCACCCCACACTCACCCCTCCCCCCTACCCCACCCCCTTACCACCGCCCCGCCACCCCAAAACCCCCCTCCCCTCATACGCTATCCTTCCCCCCACTCCCCCCACCTTTCCAACCCCTCCCCCACACACCCCCACACCGCCCCCCCGCCCCCGCCGCCAGCCCATCCCAATACCCCCTCTCCCCCCCGCCCCACATCCCGCCCGACCAACCACCCCACCCACATCCCTTCCTCCCCCCACCACACCCCCCCACCCCCCCCCTTGCATCCCCCCCCCGCCCGATCCCCACCAACCCACCACGCGAACACCCCCCATCACCTCTCACCACCCACCCCTCACCCCATCAACACCCGACTCCAACCTCACCCCCCCCACCAGACTCGTCCCCCCCCCCCCCTACCCCCACCTCCCCCCCCCCACCCCAACCACCCCCACCCACCCCCATAAACCACCACCTCCCCACCCCCTCCAGCCCACCCTCCCCCACCCCCCCCCTCCACCCCCCCCACTCCCCACCTCCACACCCCACCCCCTACCACTCCCCCCCCCCCCTCACCCCTCCCCCCCCCCACCCCCCCCCCAACCCCCCCAACCCCCGCCCCCAACCCCTCCATATCCCCCCCCCCTCCTTCACCCCAAGCACTCCCCACCCTAACCCCCCCCCCCTCCCCCTCCCGCACACCCCCACCACACCGCCTCCCCCCCCCGCCCCGCCCCCCCCCCACCCCCTCCATCCCCCTCCACCCCCCCCCCCTTCCCCTGCACACCCCCCCCCTTCCTCTCCCCCGCGCGCCCCCCCCCCCCCACCCCCATCCACACACACCCCCCCCCCCCCCCCCCCCCCCCTCCCCCACCCCCACCCTCCCCCCACCCCCCACCCCCGCGATTCACTCCCAGCCCAACCACACCTCCCGCCTCCCCCACTCCGCTACCCCTCCGCCCCTCACCCCTCCCCCCCCTCACCAACCCCCACCCGCCCCCCCGCCTCCCCCCGCACCACCCCACCTCGCCACCCCCCCCACCCCGCACCCCCCCCCCCCTCCCCCCCACCCCGCCCCCCCCCACCCCCCCCTCCCAAGCCCCCCTCTCACTCCCCCCAACCCCACACCCCCCTCCAACACCCCCCCCCCCCCCCAACCCCCCCCCCCCACCCCCCCCACCCCCCCTCTGACACACCCCCCCCCCCCCACCGGCTCCCCCCACCCCCCACTCCCCCCCCCACTCTCCCCCCCCCCCACCCCCAGCCCACCCCCCCCCCCGCCCCCCCCCACCCCCCGCCCCCTCCCCCCCCCCACCCCCCCCCCCCCCCCCGCCCCCACGCACGCACGGCACCCCCCAACCACCCCTCCCCCCCCTCCCCCCACCCCCCCCCCTCCCCACCACCCCCCCCCACCCCCCCCACCATCCTCCCCACCCCCCCCCCCCCCCCCGCCCTCCCACCCCCCACCCTCCCCCCCCACACCCCTATCCCGCCACACCCACCCCCCCCCCCCACCCACCCCCCCTCCTCACCCCCCCCCCCCCCCGCTCCCCCCAACGCTCCCCCCCCACCCGCCGTTAGGATTATATACCCCCCAACCCTCTCCCCCCCCGCCCCATTGGCAGCCACACCTCCATTCCGCCACCCCCCCCCCTCCCACCCAGCCCCTCCAAACCTCCCCCCACCATCCCCCGCACCCCCCCCCCTAACACCACCCCCCCCCCCCCCCGCCCCCCCCCACCCCCAGCCACCCCTCCCCCCCCACCCCCCCCCACCCCCCCCCCCCCTTGACCCCCACCAACACCCCCCCACACACCCACCCCCTCCCCCCCCAGAATACCCCCCCCCACCACCCAATCCCTCCCCTCGCCTACTCCCCCCACCCCCCGCCCCCCCCCACCCCCTCCATCTTCCACCCCACCCCCCCCCACCACCTACCCCCCCCCCCCCCCCCTCCCCCCTCCCACCCCCCACCCCGCCCCCGCCCACCATCCCCCCCCACCCCCCCCAGCCCCCCCACCCCACCCTCAGTACCCCCCCCAACCCACCCCCCCCACGCCCCCCACCCCCCCCCCCCCCCCCCCCACCCCCCCTCCTCCACGCCTCCCCCCCCACCCCACCACCACCCCCACCCCCCCCCCCCCCCCCGCACCCAACCCGGCCCCCCCGTCGCACACCTCCCCCCCCCCCACAGCCCCTTCCAACCCCCCCCCCCCCACCCAACTCCCCACCCCCCAAGCCTCCCCCCTTCCAACCCCCGCACCCTCCACTCCCACCCCCCCCCACCCCCCCCCCACCCCCCCCTACCCACACCCTCCCCCCCCCGACTCACCCTCTCACCCCCCCCGACCGCCATCCCCCCCCCCCCCCCCTGCCCGCCCTACCCCCCACCCCCGCCCACCCCCCCACCACCCTCCTTCGTCCCCGTCCTCCCCCTCCCCCCCCCCCCCCCCCTCTTCCCCGCCCACCACGCCCCCTCCGCCCACCCCCAACCGAAACCCCTCGCCCCCCCCTCCCCCCACCACCCCCCCCAACTCGCCCCCTACGCCTCCCACCCTTATCCCTCCGACCCCTCCCCCCCCCCCACCTATCACTCACTCCCAACCACCCCCCCGCAATGCCGCCCCCAGCTCCACCCCATCCCTCCCCCCACCCCGCACCACCTGCCGCGCGCTCCCCCCACTCACCCCGCAACCCACTTACCCACCCCACCCCCATCCCCCCCCACCCGACCGCGATCCGCCCCCGCCCCAAGCAACACCCCCCACCCACCCCCCCGCCGTCCCAGCTCCCCCCCCCCGCCCTCACCCGAATGCCATTCAGCCCTCATCCCACCACCCACACACACTAACACCCCCCACCACCCACCCCACTCTCCCCCTCCGCGCACCGACCCCCCCCCGCAACGCTCCCCACCACCCCCCCCCTCACCCCCCCTCCCCTCCCACCATACCCCCCCCCCCCCCCACCTCACCACCCGGCCCCCGCCACCCTCCCACCCCCCCCGCTCCCACACCCCCCCCTACAACCCCCACCGACCCCTCCCCCCCCCCACCCCCCCCACGCCACCCCACCCGACACCCCCCATGCACCTCCCCAGACCCCCACCCCACACACACCCCACCACCCCCCTCCCTCTCCACCCCCCCCTCCACCCGCCCTCCGCTCCCCCACCCCCCCACCGCCCCCCCTTCCCCTCCCCCACCTCCCCAGCCACCACGCCCCCCATACACCCCCTCACGCGCACAAACCACCACCACCCCAACCTCCCCCCTCTCACCCCCCCTCCCCCCCCCCCCCCAACCCCACGCCCGACCCCCAAACCCCTTCTCCACCGACCGCCGCGCCGCCACGCCCCCCACCCCCGATACCCCCCCTTTACTCCCCCCCCAACCCAGCCTAGTGGCTCCCCACCCCACCCCCTCACCCCCCCACGCCGCCGCCCACCCCAACCCCCACCCCGCCCCCCCCCACCCCCCCCAACCCCCCCGCCCCCCGCCCCTCCTTACAGCCCCCAGCCCCAAACCCCCCTCCCACCCCACCACCTTGGCCCTAGCGCCTACCACACCACCCGCCCCCTCCCCCCCCTCCCAACCGCTACCAGACGCCCTCCTAACCTCTCTCCCTCCCCCCCCCCCCCCACCCCGCACCCCCTCCCCCCCCCCCCTGCCCCCCTCCCCACTCAGAACGCCACCACCCCCATCCCCCCTAACAACTCTCCCCCCCCCTACCCCCCCCCCACCCCCCCCTCCCACCCCCCCCCCCCCCCCAGCCGCTCTTCCCCCCAACCCCCCCCACCCCCCCCGCTCCCATTCCCTAACCCCAGCCCCCCGCCACGCCTCCTACACGCCCCCTCCCCCTCCACACCCCCCTCCCAACTCTGTCCCTGCGCACCCCCCCCTCCCCCCACCCCCAACCACCCCCCCCGCCACCCACCCCCCCCAACCTCTCCCACGCTACCACACCCCCCCCTCCCCCACACTACCCCCTCCAACCCCCGACCGCACACCCCCACCTCCTACCTCCAACCCCCACCCCCAAGCCTACGACCAACCACCCCCCCCCCCCCCCCCACTCCCCCCAACCCCCTAACCACTCCCCTCGCCCCCACACACCCCACCGACCCCTCACCCCTCCCTCCCACCTCCCACCCCCTCCCCTCACTCCCCACCCCCCCCACCCACCCGTTCCTCCCCCCCCCGCCCCACACCCCCCCAACCCCCCCCGCCCCCCCACCAACCACCCCCCCCCCCCACCCCCCCCCCCTCCCCCCCCCCACACCCCCCCCCCCCCACCTTCCCCCTCTCCGCCCCCCCCCCACCACCCCCCCCCCCCCCCTTCCCCACCCCCAACCACCCTCCCCCCCCCCACCCTCCACCCCCCCGCCCGCCCCCCCCACCAACCCACCCCACACTCACCCCCTCCCCGCCCCCCCACCCTCACGCGCGCCTGATCCCCGCCCCAACCCCCCCCACTCCCCGCACACCACCCCTCCGCTCACCACCCTACCCCGCTCCAGCCCCCCCTCCCCACCCCCACACTCCCCCCCCCCCACTCTCCTCTCCCTCTACCCTCCCCGCCCCCCCCCGCCCCCCCACCCAACCCCCACTCCACCCCCCCCATACCCCCGCCACCCCCCCCCCCCCCCCCCTACCCCCACACTCCGCAACCCACACCCCCTCCCCACCCCCCCCCCCTCCCCCCCACCCCACTACCATCCTCCCCCCGCCCCCCCCTCCACCCTCCCACTCCCCTCCCCCAACTCCCCTCCCCCCCTCTGACGCCCCCCCCTCCCCAACCCCACCGCCCCCCCCCACCGCCCACCCCCCCCCCCCCCTACCCCGCCCCCGCCCCCCCCCCACCCCCCCCCCCACACCCCCCAGTGCCCCCACCGTACCACCCAACGTCCCCCTCCCTCCGCCACCCCCCGTCCCCCCGCCAGCCAACCTCCCCCCCCCCTCGCCCCCACCCCCCCCCCCTCCCTGCACCCCCCCGCTCCTCCCCCCCCCCCTTCGACACCATCCTCCCCCCGAGCCCACCCCCCTCCCGCCCCGTACCCAACGCCCCCCCCCTTTAACCCCCCCCCCCCACTCCCACCCCAGCCCCCAGCCGCCCCCGCCAACACACCACCCATCCCGCCGCCCCCCCGACCCCCAACCCCCTCTTCACCCCCAACCCCCCCCCCCCCCACACCCCCCCCCCCCATGACCCCCCCCCCCCCCCCCCCTTCTACCCCATCTCCCCACCCCCCCCCCCCCCCTAGCCCCCCCACTCCGCCCCTCCCCCCACCCCCCGACACTCCCCTCACCCCCCCGCCCCCCCCCCCTCCCCCCCCGACCCTCCCCCCAACTACTCCACCCCGCCCCCTCCTCCCCCCCCTACCCCACCCCCCCCACCCCCCCCCCCCCCTCCGCCCCCACCCGATCTACACCCCCCGGCGCCACCCGCACCCTCCTGCCCCCCGCTAACCCCCCCCCCCCCCCCCTCTCACCCCCCCTCCCACCCCCTCATCACTAGTCCTCCCCCATCCCCCCCCCGCCACCCCCTTCCCCCCCCCTCCCCCCCCCCCCTCGCCTCTCCACCTCCCTTTACCCCCCCCTCCACTCACCCACCCCCCCACCCCCCCCCCCCCCCCCCCACCCCCCATCCTACCCAGCCCCCCCCCTCCCCACCCCCCCCACCTCCACCCACACCCAACCCCCCCCTCCCCCTACCCGACCCCCCCCCATCCCCCCCCCCCTCGCCCCCCTTTGCCGCCCACCACCTCCCACTCAACCCCCCCCCACCCGCCCCCCACCAGCCCCGTTGTCCCGCATCTCCCCCCTCCCTTCCCAACCCCACCCCACCCCACCCCACCACCCTCCCCTCCCCTCCCGCCCACCCCGCCCCCCGCTCCCCCCCCTAGCCCACCCCCATCCTAAACCCCCCACGGCCAATTGCCCCCCCCCAACCTTGCCCCCACCCCACTCCCCCCCCCAACCCCCCCGCCCCCTACACCACTCTCCCCCCCCCCCCCCCCTCCCCCCCCCCCCTCCCCCCACCCCACCTACACTCCCCCCCCCCTACTTTGTACCCCCCCTCAACCCACCCCCCCCCCCCCCCCCCCCCACCGCCGCACCACCTCCCCCCCCCCACCCCCCCCCCCCCCCCCCCACCCTCTCCGCCCCTCCCCCCACCCCATCCAGCCCCCGGCCCCCCCACCTAACCCACCCCAACCCATAACCCCGCACCACCCCACCCATCCTCTACGCGCCTCGCCCCCAGACAGCCCCCCCCCCGACACCCCTCCTCCACCACCTCCCAGACCCCCGACACCGACAACTATATCCCCTCCATCCCCCCCTCCTCCCCCACTCCCCATCCCCCGCTCACCCCCCCGCCCCCCACCAACCACGCCCCCCCACTCCCCCCACCCCCCCACCCCCCCCCCCCCCCCACCCCGGCTCCCCCCACCACGACACCCTCCAAAACCCCCCCCCCCCCCCCCCTCCCCAGCGACCCGCTCCCCTCCAACCCCCCCCCCCCCCCCCCCACCTCCCCGCCCCCCCCGCACCCCCCCCCCCCCTCCCCCCCCACCGCCCCCCCCCCCCCCCCCACCGCCCCCTCCATCTTCATTCCACCCCACCGCCCCTCCCCGACTCATACCCCCACGCCCGCCCACGCCCCGCCCCCCCCCCCCACGTCCCACCTCCCCCCCCCCATCTCCCAGTCCCTCCCCCCCCCCCTCATCCTCCCCCTCCACCCCCCCCTCGTCCCATCCACCCTCCCCCCCTCGACACCAACCCCCCCCCCACCCTCCCCCACCCCAACACAAACCCCTCAGCCCCCATCCACCCCCCCCACCCCCGCCCGCCCGCGCCCCCCACTCCCCCCTCCCGCCCACCCTCCCTCCCCCCACCACCCCTCCCCCCCCCTCCCACACCCCCCCTCCAGCCCCCCCGCCCCCCTCCCCCCCTCCCCCCCACCACCCCCGCCGACCCCCCCAACCCCCGTCCTCCCCCTATTCGCCCCCATCCTCCCCCCTGACCCCCTCCACACCCCCCCCCCCCCCACCCCCCCTCACCCCCCCGGCCTCACCTCACCCCCTACCCCCCCCCCCCACCCCCCTACCCCCCCCCCTTCCCTCCACACACCACCCACCCACCCCCAACCACAACCCACACCACCCCCCCACCCCCCCCCCCCCCACACCTCCCCCCCCCCCTCCGCCACACCATCCAAACACCTCCACCCCCCCCACCCCACACCACACGCCCCCACCACCCCCCCCTCTACCCCCCCATCCACCCCCGACCCTCTATACCCCCCCCTCCCGTCGGCCCCCGCGCACCCACCCCCCACCGCCACCCCCCACCACCCCCCCCCGCCCCCCCACCTCCCCCCCACCCCCCCCCCACCCCCCCCCCCCCACCAACCCCCCCCCCCCCCACCCCCGGCGAACCCCCACCTCGCACCCCCCTCCCCCCCCCCCCCCCCCCCACCCCCCTCCCACCCCGCCACCACACCACCCCCCCCCCTCTCCCCCACAACCCAGCCAGCACCCCTCCCCCCCCCCAAACACTAACCCTTACCCCCCCCCCCCCCTCCGCCCCCCGCCCTCCCATCCCACCCACCGCCTCGCCACCCCCCTACCCCCTGGGCAACCCGCTCCCCCCCGCCCCCGCCCACACAACTACCCCCCCCACCCACTCCCCCCCCCCCCCCCCCCCCCCCCCACCCCCCCCGCCCACCCACACCCACTCCCCCCCCCACACCACCTAAACCCCCCCCCCCGCCTCCCAACACCCCACCCCCCCGCCACCCCCCCCTCCCCCCCAGATTTACAGTACCACACCACCCCATCATTCACACCCTACACTTCCATCCCCAAGTCCTATACCTCCACACACCACTCTCCTAACAATACAACGCGCGCCCCCACATTCCCTACCCCCCCGCTCCAACTCCCACTAGAAAAAACCTACACCCCACTCTTCCCAGCCGCCCTCCACCCTCCCCCAATGGACACTAACCCCCGTACAATACACTTCCAGTACTAAGAGCTCCCAAATTCTCCAAAAATCAACTCCTAATGCCCTCCCCAAATCTCCGTCCACCCTACTCCAACGCTTAAATACAACTCACCCATTAAAACCACACTTGCACCCTAACACCCACGTAAACATACCGTTCAATGCAGTGAGCTCACATAGTACGTACACCCGCTCTACCCAACCATGAAACTGAAGTGACAATCCCCCACCAATGAACCAACCGCAGCACTTTATGATGCTTACCGACCTGTGTCAATATTAATTCTATACGTCCACTATACCCACCGAAACAGTCAACAAGACGAACAACACACATTGAAAATTAACCACAAAGCCTTACAGCAGTGACACATGAGTACAACAAACGTACCTCCTATTACGTGATAGATAAACCATGTCTGCAACCAACCACCCCAGACTGCTGAAACACGCAAAACCCGACATAATCAAAAGCTATAAACAATCAAGCAATCATACAACTCGATAGAAAGGGTTTAAAGAAAGGGGTATAAAATAAAAGAAGTCTCGATATGTAAATAATAAACGCCTTCGGTGTGAAAATCAACAAAAGCTTAAAAGAAGGAAAACCAAAATAACTATCATGATCACTTTGTCAACTGTTAAGTTCGAATCTCAATCCGATTGACATTTATAGAAACTATTAAGAATCCTTATTAATGTTAGTATCGTGTTTGTTTTGTTGTTGTTCAAAACATGTAGTTTAACCTAACCAATGTTTATGTATGAATGTCGTCACCGATCTACATTTGTTTAATTAAACTTATCGTGAAGCGATGTTGACCCAACTATAAATATTATAACAATAAATCAACTAAATGAAAAAATCCCAGCCCAAAGAATCAAAACCCAAAAACAAATTTATTCCGCCTGCCATACCGTGCATGTACACGACCCACACTATTGATATGAATCGGCATCACTAAGGCATACCCAGTCAACAACCAACCACCCTATACGCAGCAGCCCCAATCCACTCATCCAATAAAATAATGCCCAAACACCTTGACAAAACTCGGCCCACAGTAATAGTGTAATAAGCCTTTTTGCCTACACCCAGTATACCAGTGCCAATTTAACTAACAAAAACCAAAACGACCAAGAATGTCAAAAGCCCAATCCCACAAAAATAAGGTATTACATAACCCTAAACCTTACACACGCAGTCCACAATCATCTCCAATCAGATATCTATAGTACACTCCATACTAAAACGCACCCAACAACTTAATTAATCATACGACAACGAAAAAAATAATTACCCACGCCCTTATAATTCTATGTACAATTACTGTGTACAATCGGCACAATCACAAGGATCCCTATGCTTTCTTTATAATCGGAGTTTTGACCTCGAAGACCACCATCGTTATTGGCTTCAAGATCTTTATGTTAAGGTCTAGGGTAGGTTGTTTCTTTCGTTGAGTTTGTCATGAGTCACAAACGAAACAAAGATTGACAATAACATACTTGTTATTAGTCTTTCTTTTACTTATTGTATATTGAAAGAGGGTTTTTTAACTCTCCACGAATCTATGATGAATCTACCTTTTTCTTGTTTTTTTTATCTCTAATGAGTCCTTGTGAGTGAATGTAGAATCAAAACAAAGTGGAGATGAATCTAGAGATCCCTTTTATCATTTATTTTCGAGTATCTTGATTGGGTAAAGAGATGATGGATGATGTTATAATTATGTGACGATGGTTTGTGGTTGATCATGGATTTTGAGTTGTTGTAGGAGTAAGATTTGTGTTGATTTTGGGTATTTTGATATATTAATTGGATTTGGATTAGTAGAGATGTAATAGTTGTTTTTAGGTTGTTTTATTTAATAGAGGTTTGAAAATATGTTGAGAGAATTGTAGGGTAAAGACAAGAGTGTCACTATCTTGCATGTGCTCATGTTTAAAATTCAAATTTTTGTGTTTTCCTTTTCTTTTTGAGCGTGTAACGAAATTTCAAAGGTTAGGGGGAGGGATTTCGAAATTTTTGACAACATTAACAATAGTGGATGATAATATGAGTTTACATGCAAAGGTGACAGGTTTCAAAGGTTCCGTTTGACCTAAAACGCGAAAGATGTAAATTGAAAGCGAAAAATATAAAAATTGCAAACGTAAATATTCGCAAACCACGAAATGACATAAAATGACTTTATTAGGTATAATACACGTAGACTAATCTCAGTCTAACGTCAAAACACTTTCGTAAAGATTTTCAGTTTTTACGCGATACAACTTCCTGAAAAATTGCTAGATTTAAACGTAACGTATAAAAGTCAAAAGTAATGATCAAAAGAGTTTGAAATACAGATCTGAAATTTACGGGGTGTGACATCCTTTCCCCATTAAAAGAGCTTCGTCCTAAAGCTTAGTGTGTGATATTAGATTTCAGGTTGGCGGGAAATAGGTAAGGGTATTTCCTTCAAAACTAATCTTTGCGTTCCTATGTGAATTCAGGACCTTGCCTAGAATTTCTACATATCCTTGAAAATCAGGATACGACTTCTGTAGAGTATAAATGACATATAATATCAGGGATTAAAACTGATTTGGAGGTTGGATAAAGTGAAATAAATGAATAGCCATTTTATTAGAGTTGAAAGGTTAAAGAGATGGGAAGAGTGTGTATGCTAGAGAGAGAACACACACACTTACACTTTTACAAAAGTGAGCTTCACCCCTCCATAGAAGTATGGAGGGGGTATTTATAGTCCTAGTGACACTTAACTATCCCTACGTGTCACGCTATAAATGAACTAATGTAATTCCGGATATGTCACCATATTTTAAGGCTAACAATTTTCCCCCAATATGTGGACACATACGGAATTACTTACAATGTTCCTATCAAAATACATCTCGCTCGCTCTCTCGCTCTCGATTCATCATAGAGAGACACCAGCTATGCAAGTTCTCTCATCTCTTGAGTTCTTTTGGTCTTGAAAACTTGTATTCCAGTATGGTTCTTCATTGTCTAATTGTTTCTGAATACATTGTAGTATGCATTCTATTTCAACACTTACCCCCAAACCTCACAGCAAGTTTAAAAGGCTTTCTTATAGACACTATATAGACCAATGGCTAAGTATTTCTTGCACAAACTTCCCCCCCCCCCCCCCGCCCCATTAGCACTTATCACAGCACCACCATTCAAGACACACCTAACTTGCGCCCCACCCTCCCCCCACCCCCCCCGTGGGTCGCCCCGCCTCTCCCCATACGCCCCCAACGGAATCTCTCTCTCTTCCGAACACAATAAATCATCTCTTATCTTGAGCAGATTCTGAAACTTTGATGCTAGCTTCGAACAGTCTTTCTATATGTCTATTAAGTGCCACAACAGATTTATGTATAGAAGTCAAACCACACCAACGACCACTGCTTCTTGTCATTAGGGCTTGGTGAATATTCGTTCGGGGGTGCATGCGAATCGCAACAATCTTTTCTCAGGTTGCAGAATAATTCATAAACCATACAAGTAAAGTTAGTATTCACTACTTCCCTGGAGTTTACATGGTATCATCAAAGTCAATAGTCCCGGATGTACACTTTTTCCCCTATGACTGGATGCGGACTCTCGGGATGCATCATTGTTGT
This sequence comes from Tanacetum coccineum, assembly GCA_026074375.1. Lineage (NCBI taxonomy): Eukaryota > Viridiplantae > Streptophyta > Magnoliopsida > Asterales > Asteraceae > Tanacetum > Tanacetum coccineum. The sequence continues at coordinate 84,786 of BQNB010003655.1, read as the reverse complement.
GTCGCACATATACTCAGAGAAGTCTTGTCTTAAGCACCAATCTATGACTATGCCAACACAAAAGCATTACCCTCTTGTCTTCAGAAACCGTAGAGGAGAAGATGCAAGAATAAGAACTTGGTATAATCAAGGTCTTGTATTATGAAGGTTCGTTGTAGAACTTTGAGAATTTTGCTTAGACTGTGAAGTACCTTTGTCTTGGAATCCTGTAGTGAGAATTGCTGATTACATCTCAACCTTTAAACTCTCTGGCTAACTTACCAACCTCGTATTCTGCCAGCTATTGTTGTAATCACTTGGTGAAGTAAACCCTATATACCAAACTTGAAAATGAAGTGAAATCCCTCAAATTTGTTACTTAAGCATGCACTGTTGTTGATTGAAGAACGGTGCAAGATTAAATCTAAAGTACTCTATACCCAACCGTCAAAAGTATAAGAAGTACAACACCTCTTGAAATTATCCACATCGTCTTCTGCGTGTGACACTGAGTACTATACTGCTAAACTCCTTTAGTGATAGTTAAACAAAGTCTGCAACCAAACACCAGCAAATAGAAGGAAGTCTCGATGATGAAATAAGTAGACGCCTTCATGAAACTCAACTTCAATTTCAAATAAGGGATACCAAATCAACTCCGTGATCACTTGTCATCGTAGTCCGAATCTCTAGCCGTTTGTCATTTATTGAATCTTTTCAGAATCTTTTAGCGTTATGTATCATGTTTGTTGTTTGTTTGTTCAAGAAAGTCGTTAAACTAGACAAATGTTGTGTTTGAATGTCGTCAACGGATCTACATTTGTCTAATTAAACTTGTCGTGAAAGTGTTTTAGTACCCGGCTTATTCCAATAATCACTAGCCCAACACCAGTATCGGCCCACATATTTTCTTTTCTATATAACCGGATATTCAGCCCAACATATTGTAATATCTTGAGATTTATCAAATGCACAGCCCAAACCAAGTAACCAATCGGCCCAACCATTTCCAGCCCATATTTTGTGTTATAGTCCGGCGTGCCATCATTTAAATATGAAGGCCCACTCCAAAATCCTTGAATTCGGCCCATGTTTATACTAATCCCTAATTTCATTCACAATCATAATACCTAATAATGCTCCACAAACCCTAATCACTTTATAGTTTCATCCGCCTACCACTCTTTTCCTTTGATACACCATCATCAGTCACCAACAAATAAAACTTGTATCTAATCTCTTTCAATACTGATCTCAACCAGACGCAGTCAAACTGATCTAGATCATCCCAATCCTTATATCTTCCATCTTCATTCGTTAATCCAACAAGAACACCAATCATAACACACCAAACAAACACGAATAGCTTTAAAGCTACACAAAATTATAACCCTCTATGTTTTCTTTTCAAACAAATCTGCTCCTATTCAATTCGATAAGAAGCAGAACACATAAACATGGGTTATCAATTTCGAAGCACATCAAGACCACAATCTCACGGCTTCAAGATCCTTCAACAAAGGGTCTCGGGTAGGTTTGTTATTCGGTTTATGTTTTGAGTCTTGTAGGATCGAAACCAAGATTGAATTGTAACATATTTGTTATAATTCATTCTTCATTTTCGTATAACAAAAGAAAAAGGCTTTGCCTTTTTATAGATCAATGATGAGGATTTTGTTTTCGTCTATGGACTTGAAAAGATCATGTCTTGAATTTTTTTGTACAACACGAAAGCAAGAAATCTGAGATCTTTGATTCGTATTCATTTAAGTTTTGAGTGTTGTAATTAATGGAGATGGTGATTGTACATGTGACGAAGGGATTTTTATATATAGATGGGGATTTGTTGTATTATTTGTGACGATGTGTGTAGGATTTATATGATGGATTTGATTGATGGTTGATGTGGCTGTTGTTGTTGTTAATGTTGATATGGGTTTGTTATAATCGAGTTTGTCACTCTTTTGCCATTTCTGTCTTCTTTTTTCTTGACTCGGTTGAGACAAATCGCAACAAAAACCAAAACGCAGTCTTTTAGTCAGAAACTCAATGCACTCTCTAAAAAACGGGGCCTAAATAGATTTGTTGAGATTTGGGTAGCATAACGTTTAGGTGTGTTATGTAAATGGTCTTCAATGATCAAAACGCAACACCAAAACGCAGTGAGAGGCAAAACGTAGAGACAAATCGCAACCTGTAAATTTTGTCCTTTTGTACATTTTTCCTTAAAAACCGGATCTGGGTTTTTTTTCTCTTTCATCAAAACGCAACCAAGAAAAAGAAATAAACCCATAAGTGTTTCTGCTATAAACTTTGTCTTTTAAGCTCAAAAAGTAACAGATTATAGCAGATTTATAACAGAAACTTATAACAACAACATATAATAATTATTTTCATGATTTTTTTTCAAAAGAAAAAAATGACACACGAAAATAATATGACCATGAATGAACAGTAAATCAGGATAGCAACAGTTAATGAACAGTTGATGAACAGTAACATGAAAAGTAACCGAAACAAACAAACACATGATACGACACACCCCTGCAGCTCTGATGCCAATTGTAGATTATAAAGAATACCAGATACCAAGGATTTTTTAAAAACTGATCTGGAGGTTGGATAAAGTGAAATAAATGTGTAGCCATTTTATTAGAGAATAAAGGAAGAAAGATGGGAAGATGTGTGTGTTAGAGAGAAAACACACACACACACACACTTTTACAAAAGTGAACTTCACCCCTCCATGGAAGTATGGAGGGGGTATTTATAGTCCTAGTCCCACATAACTATCGTAACTAGTCATTATTAGTCCCTATGTGACACGCTATAAATAAACTAATGTAATTATGTGTTTGTCACCATATTTTAAGGCTAACACTTTCTTCTTTTCTCTTCAGCTCTAAGCATTGCAAAGTGTTTCTTTCTTTTGTTCATAAGCTCTATAAACAGTCTTGATCTTTCTTCAATAGTTATCTCTCCTTGTTCTTCTGTTTGTAGCCTTTGAGCTAACTCAAAATCTGCCTCCATCATAGCTTGTGTATTATCCCATGACTCAATCAAAGATATATTGGCTTCTTCTTCTTGTTTCCTTGCAAGCTTTTCTTCTTCTATAATTTCAGCCTCCAACTGAGCTTGAAGATTTCTTGCCAAATCTTTATCAAGAGCAACTTGATATTTTCTTTTTAGAGGAACTTCAGGCTCAATCATAAATCCTTTGCCTTTGTCTTTAATCATTGAAGGTTGTGCTTCTTGTGGAGTTCTGAATTCACTTGGATCTTGTACTACAACCCCTCTAGCCTTGGGTCTTGTAGTTGTTGTTGTCTTGTTGCGACAGTAGTACAATTTAGGTTTAGCTGCTTTGATTTGAATAAGTGTCTGAGCCAAAGTGATTTCTTCAATAGTTGTAGGCGCAACACTATCTTCAACACTAGTATCTACCTCTCTTTCCTTTACACTCTACTCTTGATTGTCACCAACTGGCATATCCTCATTTACTTCATCACCATGAAGATCATCTATATCAAACATATCCGCATCATTAGACCTCCTTTGGGTATCATCAACTAAAGAAACATCAACATCCTTATCAATGTCTTCTATACTCCTCCCCTGTTTGGATGCATCTTCATGATCACCCAAACTCTCCTTATCTTCAGAGGATGCAACTCTCCTAAACATACCAAATTTCTTTAGTCTTTTCAAACATGTAGTTCTTGATATCTTTTTCTTTTCCAACCTCTGGACCCTCTTCTTTAAATCAGCAAAATCCTTTGCTTGAGCATCCTTTTCCTTCTCTAAATCAAGAACATGTTTTTGCAAATTTGTACACAAAAGCATCAATTCAGATAGTTGCATGCTATCCTCACCACTAAGAGGTGGATCATTAGAAGGTGTAGGAACACTGTCATCTTGTTGTGGCTCCTCTTGGGTAACCGCAGTGTCCTTTCTCTGTTTCCTCCTGGATTGTTTCTTTTGAGAATTTAGGGTGTGGCCTGAGTTGGAAGGGTGTCTTGAAGAGAATCTGGCAGGAAATACCAGAATCTTAACAACCCTCATCTTGAGTAGGTTGAACCATTATTGTTTCAAACAAATGTGTTATCCTCCCAGAAAAATCCTTTCCTTCTCTTTTCATATTGGCAAAGATTTTCTTTGTGTGTGAAGGATTAACATAAATCTGCTTGTGGTGTGACATATCACCAAGCTGTTGATTAATGAAAACTTGTAGAAATCATGGATACATCAGAAGTTTAACCCCTCCATCTAAGTGTTTCACCATAGCATCAAAAATGTACTTAGACAGATTAAATCTTTGGTTTATAGCCAAGCATATGATTAAAGAAGCCATTGTACTACTGAATTCATTCCATGCAGTGGATTTGGCACTAAGGCATTGTGTAATAGTGTGAATTAAGTACTTCCACTGTGGAGAAAAGAAAGCTTTATAAAAAGTAAGCTTTTGAGACGGTTTTTCATACCCCATCCGTGCCAACTCTTTAAAAATAGTAGCAATTGGCAAGCAATCAGTACATACTGCATCTTCCAAGTGAAGATCACTCCTAATGCTTGTCTCCATGATAATTAGCTTCTTTTTATCAATTAAGGCTTGTATCTGACGTATATCATTAACCGTTTTTGCCTTTAGGGTTGCCCAGAACTGTTGAATGCAAGATGTGTAGATTGTAGGATTGACAGTCAATGCATAACGAATCTGATTAGCATTCAAAAAATCAATAATCTCATGAAATCCATCACTTTCAGCGGGTTTGTCCAAGAATGCGACCATGCTGTGAGTATCAGAAAAGTTGGGGTTGACATTGTGTTGTGTTTTGATGATCAAAGATGAAATTGAGTTAGGGTTTATGGTTAGAGAGTGTTTGAATGATTGAAATCGAATAAAGAATCGAATGAAACCCTGAATCGAAGTATTTATAGAATCACCCTCAGCAGCATTAACTTGAACTGGCGGCACTAAATTAGGCCTAGCAGCATTAACTTAAACTGACAGCACAAAGTGAATCCTAACAGTAGTAAGTAACCCAATAACCTATGACCAACAACATTAAGTTTTAAGTTACCAGCGCTAACATCAATTTCTTTCCAAAAAGGACTTCTATCATCAATTGATTCTTCTCACAAGCTCTCTTTCTGTTTTTTTAAGCTCGCAATATCTCTTAATTCTTTTTTCTTACATAATCACTCATTTTTACTTTTGTTCACACATCTCTCTTTCTATTTTTAAACTCACTTAATCTCTTATTTCTTTTGGCTCACCAAATCACTCTGTCTGTTTTTATGCAACAAATTTGATAGTTGTATAAAGTTCCATCAATTCCAATAATTTTAGACTGTCCTCCCCACTTTCAAATGTGTAACCTCTTGAGAGAGGTGGATCATTAGACTATTTAGATGTAGTCTCAAACCTAGTTTGAGCATTAACATCCCCAAATATGGTATCTTGGCACCTGGGACCACTACGTGAATCAATTCCCTAAGGACTTGATCCATTAAGTGTTGCTATGGATTGGGTCTTATTTGATGTTACCACGGTCCTGCTCTGCTTCTAAGCTAGAAGCAGTAGTGGCAACCCTTTCCATTCTGTCACCCAACTCCTTATGGACAGCCTCATCACCAACCTTTACAGGAGGACCACTAGAATGAGGTATCTTAGTGTCCCGACCTCTTTTGACATGCCTAGATGTTTTTTATTTTTTTAACACACTTTTGATATAAAATATCCTTTCATCCATGCTTTGACTGTATAAATAAGTAGCCTCCCCTCAAATAATGCTTCAAGGAATAAGTATTTGCTCAACAGTTATAACTTTGGCTCTCATGTCATCTCAACAGCATTAACTTTTTCGGGGCAGTAGTAATTTTTTGCCTAGCAGTATTAACAGATGTCTAACAGTATTAACTCTGTCTTCAATAATTATACACCAACATGCCTCTATTCATCACAAGCACACTAGAAAAGACTAGATAGACATGTGAGAATTCACGAGGATCCATATTTATGCATAACCCATGAAAAAAAGTTAAAAACTGTTATCGAAAACATGAACTTTCCCTCAACTAATTCTTCAGAGGTAAAGCATTCATCATCAGGTATTCAATATGCTTAACATGCAGGTGTTAGTCTATAGCCAAAAATACAAAATCTAAAGTATTTTCTTCTTGACAGCATTAAGTATGACTAGCAGTTTTATAACACCCCCATTTTTACACATATAACAGCGGAAGATAATGTGGGGTATTATTTCATAGTACAACATTCATAATCATAGAAAACGAATCCTAAAGAGACGTTTTTGGAAAATTTAGTTATCATTCATTTATTCATCAGAGTTTTTACAAAAAGTGAGGTCCCAACATCTAAAAACATAAAGTTTGAATGATAACAGTTTAGCCATCTCCAAGTCTGTGCCACTCCGTGCCTTAAGTTGCTCAATTACCTGAGATAAACATGCTAAAAATTCAACACAAAGGTTGAGTGAAATTCATAGGTTTAAGTAAAGTAGTTTGAATACAAGTTCAATAGTGGGTTACGTTGTTATACACCCATAGTTTGTAATAATTGCATGCATGTACAATTATCATGGAAAACAATATTATTGCCCTAAGCTCATGACACCGAAGCCTTAGGTTAATCAATAACCACAAATAATTTCCCCAACGGGTATCTTTGCCAAAACACTCGTAAAGTTATTCAAATGTGTGCTATTGGTTACCGACAGTATAGGTACACCAATAGGGAGTCCAGTCCCAAATAGATCTATTCACAGCATTCGCGCTTACCCCGACGAGTAATTAACGGTTCATGATAGTGGGGACTTAATGGCAAAAGTAGGGACTTAGGCAATAATGTATCAGGATAGCATACAGAAAAATACTTGCATTCATGGTTTATAGCATGTATCCCCCTCGCGGGTTTATGAAAACATTTAAAAGATTGAATGCGAGGCTATGAACTCACCTTAACAGTACAAGGAAATCTGATTGATGGCAAAAGTATATGAAATGAAAGTAACGGCTTCGTCACACAACCTGGGTAATATGTCAAGTCTTAGTTTGATTGGATATGTTTTATGTCATAATGAAATATCATTTTGATTGGATTTATTATGGAAATATTGTATCACTGTTCGGGCCATCATAATTCAGAGGTCATGTAGTAAACGTTTGAGGAGCCAGGACACTTTAAATCGTAAATCCAGCAAACTCGTCAAAACGTATACCCAAATGAAACCCCTTACATGAAGCTCCCTAGTAATGTGATACATTATAGTTTTAAGTTTCTTCAAAAGCTAGAATAATATATATATATTTTTATAATTAATATAAAAATATAATATTTTATAAGTTTGCAAAATTAGCAATATATACCCTTGGTTTATAAACTTTTACAAGTTTAGTCCTTTATATATAAAGTATATATAATTTAAACCTTACTTTGAAAACATTGGCAACACAGGTCCTTATAGTTATAACCTTAAGAAAATGACATTTTCAATCCCTTTTATTTATAAATTTTAGAAAGTTACGATATATACCCCTTGCATGGAATACTTTTGCAAAACAAGTCCAAAAAGCCATGCAAGCTTATTTTAAGGTTCCAAATGATATTTTCAGGTTATAGCTTATTAGAATAAGCTAAAATAAGATGTTCTAATGTAACAAAAGTTTAGAAAAAGGATTCGTTAGCTAGAAAATCAAAACGGGTCATTTTTAGGGTTTTTATAAATAACACATGGGTTTGAGGATTCAAAGCTTCAAACAAGAGTTCATACATGATCTTAAGAGTATTATGAACATTATTGTACATAATATAAGCTTATGGAACAAGATCTTAGGCTTACTTGAGCTAAAATGGGTCAAAATGGGGTTTTCAGGTTCGTACGCCTAGTAATGACTTCAAGGCTTCGTTTTTCTTGTTTATTGGCTTCTATTATGAGCTTAGGGACTTCTTTTGATCTTCTATTACTGCTATGGAAGGCTAGAAATTCCATTTGAGGGTCTAATTGATCCTATATTTTTTGATGAGATATGGTTGAGATTGTTTGTGGGATGAAATGAAAAGGGTGCTTAGTTCGTGTATTTATAGTGCTCAAGGAGCCTTTGTGCCCAAGTTTTGAGTTTGATTAGTGTCAAGGCTAGTTAAGGTGACTAAGAGGGGCTAGTAGGATGAATAAGGAAGGCTTGAACTAGCATGAAAGGTGTGGAAGGGGTATTGGGGCCACGGCTAAGAAAGAGGACAAGAGGAGTTTTGGTTTGAAGTAGCTTACAAGGAGGTGATGGAGGTTCTTGTAAGCTACTTGGGTGGCTTCTTGGCTGTGTCATGATGTTGTCTGATGGTGTTGTTTAGGTTGCGTGCTTGGGTTCTGGTAAATGGGTGTCAAAAAAGAAAGAAAAGTGTGTCAGGTTTTGGTTTAGGGTTTCGGTTTAGGGTTTTTAAGAGTTTTGATCGAGTTAGGGGTTTAGGGTTTTTAAGTGTTTAGATCGAGTTAGGGTTAGGGTTAAGGTTAGATTAAGGTTTATGATTAGTGTTAGGACTGAGATTATGGCTTAGGATTAAGGTTTAGGCCTTAGTTTTAGGTTTAGGGTTTAGTTTTTAGTTGAAAGTGAAATTAGGGTTTAGGGTTTTGTTTTATGATTTACGGTTTTAAAACATGAATTAGGGTTAAGATTATGGATATATTAGGGTTTAGAAGTAATGAATTAAGTACTTGTACCTTGTGTTAAAGTGGTGTAAAGTTTAAACATGGTTTAGGAGCTTAAATGACCTAGTTAGGTTTTTAAACTTTATTGACTTGTACATTGAGCTTAAATGAGTTGTACATTGACTTGGAGGGAAAATATGATTAAAATATTGTGCATTGTACACTTGTACACATGCTTGAAGGTTTACACATTCATATGTATATATTACATATAATTAGGGTTTTGATGTAAATGTTAACGTTTAATGCTTGTTTTGATATAACGTTTTGAAAAGTATGTTAAATGGATAATGTACTTAGTAAAAATGATATTATGATATAGACTTGGCATATTAGGATGTTTATATGATATAAACATAGATATAGATGGCATTGATAGAGGTTGCGTGAGCTCGCTTACTTTAGAGATGCAAATTATGTTGCATATTAAGATAAAGCAAAAAATTCCCCTGTAAGAAGGTGATATATTTATAATAGATGGATATTACATTGCATCCAATTTAATAGATGGATATTACATTGCATCTAATTTAATAGATGGATATTTACATTGATGAAAATTGCGGGTTGTTATAGTCTCCCTCCCTTAAAAGAAATCTCATCCCGAGATTTAGTTGGATGCCAGAGTGATGTTTGAAAACCGATGTGGATACTTGGCACGAATTTGATCTTCGCGTTCCCATGTAAATTATGGTCCTCTTTTAGAGGTCCTCTTTTAGAGTTCCATCTTACTTTGACTATAGGAATACGACTTTGTTTTAGTTGTTTAACTTCTCGATCCATGATCTCCACTGGTTCTTCCACAAAGTTGAGTTTGTCATCAAGCCAAAGCTCTTTCATTGGAATGATAAGGGATTCGTCAGATAAGCATTTTTTTAGATTAGAAACGTAGAAGGTATTATGGACATTATTGAGCTCTTTAGGAAGCTCTAGTTTGTATGCAACTAGGCTATATTCGTTCAAGGATTTTGAATGGTCCAATGTACTAGGGATTAAGCTTTCCTCGTTTTCCGAATCGGATAACACCTTTACGAGGTGATACTTTCAACATAACACGATCTCCAACTTGAAATTCTAAAGGCTTTCGCCTGACATTGGCGTAACTTCTTTGTTGTTCTCTTGCAGCTTGCAAGCGTTGTTGAATTTGTACTATCTTCTCAGTGGTTTCATGGATTATTTCTGGTCATGTAAGTTGAACATCTCCAACTTCGGTCCACAAAACTAGTGATCTACACTTTCGACCATAGAGTGCTTCAAACGGTGTTGTCTTAATACTGGCATGATAACTGTTATTGTAAGAGAATTCCACCAATGGTAAGTGTATTTCCCATCCTTTTCCAAAGTCTATGACACAGGCTCGAAGCATGTCTTCGAGTGTTTGGATGGTTCTTTCACTTTGTCCATCGGTTTCGGGATGATATG